>OX333079.1:22270170-22510170 GCA_946863875.1 Alloplasta piceator
ATGTTCAGTAAAATTTTTGATAAAATTCAGTAGACTCTAAGGGCCGAAAAAAAATAAAAACGGGTTTTTTCGCGGTTTTTTGGCCATAAATTTTTCTTTACAAATCTTAGTAATATTCCATTAGCTTCATTGAAAAGAGCGCTTTATCCGGGTTAAAAAGCACTGGTCAGATTTAATTTTTGCTGTATTGACACTGAAGGGACACACGATTAAAGGTATGTAAAATATTTAATTTTTTTATTTTTCGATTAGGACTTGACAAAAAACAAGTCTTAATTGGGGTTAACAACTGCGTGGAAATGTTTTTATATGATATAAGAAAACGATATATTGACGGACGAAGAATTTCGAGACCCGCGGCCAAAACCTGTCTCGCTACGCATGGAATACCCTATATATTTTCTCTCTCTCTTCTCATGTCTAGATTGTTTGTAAAATATATATGTACATATATATGGCATGTATTGTAAAGTACATATGATATTGTACAGGATCTTGTTGACAGGCTTCTGAAATTTCATTTTCATATTGGGAACGGTCTCAAAGTCCACACCCAGAAAAAAGATCTAGTACATTCAACTAAATCCTAGTCAAGCCAAAGAAATTCTTTTAGTTGTAGGCCGGCCTAATACAACTCTATTCATCTCAACGAAAATTTTTTTTTTGCATGACCTACTAGGAAAATATATTGCGGTCTAATAAATTTTTATTTAATATCAATAAATATTATTTCAAATTGAACAAATATGTATTTGAATGAAATAATTTTTTTTTTTAATATTTACACAATATATATTTTTGAACATTTCAATCTTTGAATGTATAGCTACACATGTGGAGTCTAAAATTTCGTAAAGCTTCGTCTTTTCTTTAACAGAAGGGAAAAGAAAAAAGACCCTTTTTTATGGGAATCCTTTTCGGGGATTCGACCATCTTGCGTTTCCCGCAATGTTCAATGTATTTGATATCCATACTGAAAAATAAGGATATCAAACATAGACGAGCTTGGAAAGGATATAGGCGTCGAGAGGCAGGTTCGCTTGTGCGAGAGGTAGCCACCTGGCGGATTTTTGGGGTACTGACAAATCTGCAGATATGATCGGATGAGATTACGGGTGAATAGATATTTAGTAACGGCAAATAGAAATTTTCTACAACGCCTGTTTCTCGATGACAGGGAATTCAAATAAATAAATATAGTGGAAGTAAATATCGCCCAAAATTGGATGGAAAGAAAATTTTCTTAAAAGTAACTACAAAATAATCAAATAAACGATTATAGTACTTATGACTAGATCTTTTTTGTGGGTGCATGATTTCAAGTTTCGTGAGTATCAACCATCCTGTATCAAGTATCATGTGTATCAATCACCACCATGGTTTTCTTTTTGCTTTACTTTACTTGGAATCTAAAAAATCATGGATCCAGTGTAAAAATTGTTATTTATTACATTCTTCACGTAATTTAATGTTTCATTTAAAAATTTCACTTTTGTTACGTTTTTAAACAATTATCATAAATAATAAATAATGTTATTGTTTATTTGCTTAACATGAAAAAATATATAGGTTAATTAAAAATTCGTTAAATAATAAATAACTACTATATGTTTTAACTATTATTGTTTTTAACGCAACAAATTTTTTTTAAATTTTTTTAGATAATAGATAATTTTGTTTTATTTTAAAAAATTTTCAATCCTGTTGAAAATAATTTTTTTTCAAATTTTTTTGACGGTTCCTCTTACTCCGGATGTAGTGCATCGGCTTAAAAATGAGTCGATACATCAAATTTATGTTAATCGAGAAACCAATTATTCTTTTTTAACCAAATTTCTAAAGGGGGCCGTCTTGCCCCATCTTCCCCTACTTTCCTCTCACAGGAACATCTCGCCGAGTTGTTGACATTATCTTCTCATTTTGAAAACGTAAACATAATTTTATTTCATGAGAATTATTACAGCAGGGGATGAAACGATCCTTGAAGACGGTTCGCGCAGATACTCGCCTCAATCCAAGTGGGAATAAATTGCGGACAAATACCGCGGAAAACCACGAAAATCCGAGCTTCATCGCTCTCTTTTTCCCTCTTTCGAAGACCGAGGGTGAAAATAGGGGCGATACGAGTACGAAAAAAAAAACCCAAACGAAAAATGGTGAATAAAAGACCACGAGAGGGGGATGCAAATTTTATTCGTGAATCTTCCTGGATGACAGGGTTGGTATATAATAGATATGAGGCATTCCATACCAAGTCAACCTGAGTGTGACCCTCGACCTCGCTGATTTCGTTTACGATTTTTTATTTGATTCTTCCAATTCAAAATAGCATTCAGTTTTTTTTCAGATTTTTAAAACCAAATTTGAGTACGTTATGATTTTTTGAACATTTTTTTCGAAAACCTCGAGGGCCGTAATTTAAAAATGTGAAAAAATTCTCAAAAATCCGGTGTCAAAAATGAGAATTTTTGACCCAAAATTCACGACATCCAGGCTTTCGCTTCCACCTCGATTTTTGGTTTTTATGAAGAAAACGTAAAAAAAATAGATGCAGAAATTAACCAACAATTTTTGGAAATTGTTTATTAACGATAAAAGTATTCGAGCCACTTTTCGCGGTAGATCAATTTTTGCATCTATTTTTTGTTTTACGTTTTCTTCATAAAAACCTAAAATCGAGGTGGAAGGAAAATCCTGGACATAATGAATTTTGGGTCAAAAATTTTCATTTTTGACACCGAATTTTTGAGAATTTTTAAAGATTTTTAAATTACGGCCCTCGAGGTTTTCGAAAAAAATATTCAAAAAATCACAACGTACTGAAATTTGGTTTTAAAAATCTGAAAAAAATTCTGAATGTTATTTTGAGTTGGGAGAATCGTATAAAAAAACGTAAACGAAATCAGCGAGGTTGAGGGTCACACTCAGGTCGACTTGGTATGGAATGCCCCATATATAAAACGAGTATACGGTTGGATGGCCACTCTGAAAACGGAACAGACAAAAAGCTAGGCGATGAGAAAGAGGGAGGTTTCTTGGCTGGAAGCGTGTAAGTTACTTTTTTAAATAAAAGAGTTTGGAAAAAAATCTCTTAACATGTAAAAAAGTGAGAGCAAGAGGGTGAGAGACAATGTGCGTGCTTTAAGGGTGCGAAAGGAACAAAGATGCGAGTTAGCGGAAAAACTACAATGGCGAAACGTCGAGGGGAGCGAAGGATGAATTTGTTGCTTGACAGGAAGGGGGATGAAAAAAAAACTGGCGCAAGTGAAATGGCCTGCTCTCGAGGTGTTAAATTTTCAAAGGCTAAATGCAAAACTTTCGAGGTACGAGAAGAAAGAGGAGAGGTGCGGCAAAAAAAAATGCGTGGAAGAAAAAACAAGGGGTGGTTTATGCAGGGGAGGATGGATGAGGCGCGGAGAAGGAAAGAGTTTATTAAATGCACTCTTCACAACGAGAAAGCAGAGGAGCTTGCGGAAGGGGCCTCTATGAGGGTGGTTTACGATCCTCCCTTCATCTCACGGAGCTCAAGCTTTTCTCGTATATACGTATGGGGCATTCCACGTCAAATCACTCGGTCATCGGCCTATCACCCCTCGGATTTTTATGTCTAATCTATTGTGGGTTTCGCACCCAGAAAAAAGATCTAGTACATTTAACTAAATCCTAGTCAAGCCAAATAATTTTTTTTAGTTGTAGGCCGGCCTAATACAACTCTATTCATGTCAACGGAATTTTTTTTTTTAATGACCTACTAGGAAAATATATTACGATCTAATAAATTTTTATTTAATATTAATAAATATTATTTCAAACAACAAATATGTATTTAAATGAAATAATTTTTTTTTAAATATTTACACAATATATATTTTTAAACATTTCAATCTTTGAATGTTTAGCTACACATATGAAGTCTACAATTTCGTTGAGCTTTGTCTTTTCTTCAGTGTTGTTCCACGAGTGAAGAGAGGGGTACTAGAAACGCCAGACGGTTAGTACTAGAATAGTGCTAGCGGGAAAAAGTGGTACTAAATCGTATTGACTGAAGATACGGCGGGAAAATTTAAATATTCCATGTCACAAACGCCCTTCTCCACCTTTCCGCTCTCTTGAGTGCGAGAGAGATAGAGCTAAAACTTTTAACACATCTTTCTCAGAGATGACTGGATGGAATAAAAAAATAATAGTCGGACCACATTAATTACGCAGGTGTGCCCACTCTTTTCTTATTCCATTAAGCCATCTCCGAGAAAAATGTGTTGAACAAGTTTTGAGGTTATGTTGACCTTTAAACTACTCTGAAATTGAATAAAATGTCATGCGGTAATTGCATCTCGTATTGAAAAACATGCTCATATTTTTTTATCGTTATTAAGATTAGGGCAAACCGTAAGTGAAACAAACGAAGATAATTTAGTACAGTCAACTCTCATCTATCTTACCACCAGCTATTTTACAAAATCACGACCGGCTATTTTACCGAGGTATCCTTCCCCTACCTCCCACTCTATTCTCCTCTCTGTGTTAATCGTCGTGATGTCGCGCCTTGCCGTGAGATGTCGCCACCATTTCTATCAGTGGTGGGGAACCCCTCACGCCGTAAAATAAGTGGCGAGCACCAGTCTCAAGCTCAACCATGTAAAATAGGTGACAGTTCACTGTACTAGAAGACAAAATAGTAGCGTTATTCTATACCATCAGTCGATAAAAATATTAGCTAAAATCTGCTCGAAAACTTCCGAAGTCCAAAAAGTGTGCTAAATAGTACTGGTGGTACAAGGTACTAAGCGAGTGGTACTAGATTCGTCATGGTGGTACTATAGTACTAAAAAAATCAAAAAAGTACTAGATTCATACTTTAGTGCCGATAGGAACAACACTGCTTTTCTTTAACAGGAGGGAAAAGAAAAAAAGACCCTTTTTTATGGGAATCCTTCTCGGGGATTCGAACATCTTGCGTTTTGCCGCAATGTTCAATGTATTAAATATCCATAGTGAAAAATAAGGATATCAAACGTAGACGAGCTTGTAAAGGATATAGGCATCGAGGGGCAGGTTCGCTTGTGCGAGAGGTAGCCACCTGGCGGATATTTGGGGTACTGACAAATCTGCAGATATGATCGGAGAGATTACGGATGAATAGATATTTAGTAACAACGAATAGAATTTTTCTTCAACGCCTGTTTCTCGATGACAGGGAATTCAAATAAATAAATATAGTGGAAGTAAATATCGCCCAAAATTGGATGGAAAGAAAATTTTCTTAAAAGTAACTAAAAAATAATCAAATAAACGATTATAGTACCTACGAGTAGATATTTTTTCTGGGTGTGGTTATGATAATGTGATAAGAAACCAAAATTTTTTCTTTTGACCAAATTTTTAAGGGGGGTCATCGTGCCCCAACCTCCCCTATAATAGTCGACATTTTTTGTTCATCCCCCTCGAGAGAAATTTCTCTGAGAGACTCTCTGTCGCGCCTCTTAACTCTTTTTCTCTCCCGATGCCGGGTCATTTGCGTCTTTTTCTTTGCCTCTTTTCTTCGACTCACTAAGCGACGGTCCATCGGGGCCTCAACTTTTGTATTAAAAATTCTCCTACCAACTTTCGACGACGCTCATAAATTTTTCATATTCACGGGGGTTGATAACCGTTCAACCGCTATGACGTGCATACCATTATAAACCGGCGATACTTGAAGCATTACAGTTATAGAGAGAGCCCACTCTTCGTTGCTTCACTTTTAACCATCGAGGGTAGAAAAAATACAAACCAACCCCCCCGAAGAATCGATTATCGGAAACCGCATCATTTAATCAGTCTGCGAGATAGTTCATAAATCTCGAGAAGCATAATTGAACTATTTTGCCTTTTTTGTCCGATCCATCCAATTTGCGAGAACTTTTCATTCCCTTTTAATCACTTTTTGCTGTGGACTTGAAGTCCCGAACGTTCAGATGAAGGAATATTCAACAAATTTATTATTTACCGAACAATTTTGATACTTTGCTAATATTTTGGGAATAATCTTTGAAAGATGTTCGAATTTTTGAAATTATTATTCAGCAAGTACGGTAAATGTCCCAATTATTGAACAGGTCCCAATTATTGAACACTATCTTGTATTTTTATTATTTCTCATTCACCTGCATGCATTTATTTATTTATAAAAATTTCATTACATATCTAGAACTTTTAGCTATGAAAATGTTACCTTACTTGTGCAAAAAAAGCTTTAATTAATAGAGGAAAAAATTATTTAATCAGCAACGGTGACCCCGATTTGACGTCTCGTGGTAACTGCTTATCGTTTTTGCTAAGACGCGCCGCTTCATAAGGGCATAAAAAATCCAAAAACTGTCGCATGTCAAAACGTAAAGGCGTTTCAGGTTCCTCAGAAAATTTCTTACATATAACAATAAAAAAAAAAAAATTTTAATTAATTATTTGTTAAAAAATACGGTGTTCGATCATTGGGACATAGGAAACGCAATGTGTCCCAATTATTGAACACTCGAATTCTCCAAGATGGCGTCATTGAACCCATCAAAACATGGAGACAATTGACGTGTGACAGATCGTTCGAGTCGGATTTACTCAAACAAAAACTGTAAGTTCCTGAATAAACTTACCTTCCCGGGGAAAAAAGATTATATATAATTATATATAATGATATATAATTATATATAATTCATATATGAAAAATGGCCCTATTATAATTATATATAACTTTACTTTAATTATTTATTTATTCTTTATTCCATATATTTATTAGTAGTTACAATAAAAATCGGTTTCTTATTCATCGTTGGTAGTTTCTAAAGATCAAGTAAAATTAAAAAACAAAATTTGAAGAAAAAAAAAATTAGTTGCCGCTGAGATTCGAACCCCCGACTCCCTATTTCAACCGTATTCTTCTGTTCTAATACTTGCACGCTAGCCACTACACCACCGACTACTTGTAATGACGTTATCTATATATCATATTTATTTAACATAGGCCAGAAAAATGTACTTTGAAACCTAAGTCTGTACGGACCGTGAACACAAGTTTCGAGAGTTTAAAAAACTTATGAGGGGTCAGGGGCTCTGCAATTAAGTTATGAAACGTCACTTAACTTATGAGGAGTCAGGAACCCTGGAATGACGTTTTGAGGCTTTACATATAACTTACGAGGAGTCAGGGTTCGTGAAATTAAGTTATGGGAAGTTACTTAAGTTATAAGGGTTCGGGTATGCTGGAATCAAGTGTTATAATATATACAATATACATATATGTATACATACATATATAATATATATGTATACATACATATATATATAATATATAATATATATGTATATATGTCTTACTATTTTATAAACATTAATTTCACTAGTCAATTACATAATATTCTAAGTAATTTCTGTTAAATTATATATATAATTATATGAAATTATATATAATCATATATAATTGTATACAATTACGGATAATTAGATATAATTGTATGCGATTAGATATAATTATATACAATTGTATGTAATTATATATATAATCTTTCTTCCCCGGGTTTATTCTTTTAATAATAACTCTAAGATCGCCAAATATATTTCTTATTTGTATTTTCGTGTAATAAACATAAAAAGAAAAGTAAAAAGAGAATATAATCCAAATGTAACCTAAAAATACGAATGTAATGTTCAATATTTTTTGCTCTCCGATATTTCAGTCGAAAAACAAGAAAGCTGCGACAAAATCAAACAAAAACAGAACATGAAAACGAGGAAGCTGAAAATAAAAATAAAATAAAGTTCGAGTTGAAAAGCAAAAATAAACCAAATGCGAATGAACCAAAAACCTGTCAAAAGAGACTTAATATATATTTTTGTATTTTAACATGATTAATAAATGATTTACATGATTTTGCTTTTATTTCGTAATATTGTACCCAAAATAATATTTTCAAAACGGAAAAACAATTCTCGAGAGTGTTCGATAACTGGGACATGCCTGTTCAATATTAGGGACATAGGCACTTCCAGTGTTCAATAATTGGGACATTTGCATGCCTCACATTGTTATTCTTTTTTTTTATTTGAAATCATTTAAAAATAATTTAAAGGGTGATTTTTCGAAAGTAAAAATATCAAAGTATCATTTGAACATGAAAGCGATGGTTTTTTTCTTGATTTTATATTTTTTTCTCACCGAATTCAATCCCCAGATCCTTAGCTGTTCAATAATTGGGACATTTACCTTACTTTCAAGTTCTTCAATTTTTTTTTCCTTTAAATTTACCTTCAATTTAATTTTTTTCATTACACAAAATTTGATTTTCAAACTCTAACGACTGCCCAATAATAATGAAGGGTTTTGCGGTAGTTTTCGAGTGCCGAAAATCGAAAGTCAATATTTGTATGAATTTCGTTAGAAAAAAGTTGAAAATCAGATTCTCCTAATGACGAAAGTAATTAATTGCATTAACTATAAATTTTCCATCGTTATTTCCATTTGATTGATGTACCAATTTTGCATATAGTCGAACAAGTTTACATACTTGGTTTTCCAACTGAAATGTCGAAATAATTGAATTTAATTGACACGTGCAATTTCCACACGGCGTTACTATGACTTGATTCTCTGAGAGAGCAAAACGTTAATTAAATCGGATCAAGATGCGACGAGACGTTTCCCGACGCGTCACTGGAAATTTATCCCAACTTCTCCATTTTCATGGATGTGACGGCACGCAGTTTTTTCAACTGAATAAAGAATATATATAACTGCATTAAATTTATTACACATGACTCTGTGTCGGTTACCAAAATTTTGGCATCGAAAATTTGACAAAATGATGAAAAATTAACGAATTCTTGTGAGAATATAAATATCCAATGGAAAATAATCAAAGGATCAGATTATCATCGTTTATGAAAAAAAAAGTTTGAATGAAGTTGACCATTAATTATTGGCAAATTTCACATAAATGTCAATGTCGTCTTTAGTATCAATTATACGATATACAAAACCGGCGGAAAGTTTCCAGACAAAACTTCAAAAAAGGTTTCGAACTTTTTTTATGCTAATTCGCCGGAAGTCAACGTAAACTAATTTAACAAGCGGCATTTTAAAGGGGAAGAAATTCGGTTTCATTTCCTGTATTTTTTATGATTTTTGGAATTTGTTTTTCGATTTGGACTCTATTTTCCTTTTTCCCTCTCTCTTCAGGTGAACCCATCTTCTAGAGAATTTTTTTAAATAATTTTTTATGATTGGATTCATAAAGGGGAAAGTTTGAGCTTCAATTTTCCTTTTTTTAAAACTTTGAGCGATTTTGTTTTCCAAAGTTATTCTGTTTTTTGTGAAAAAGAGGAAATTTGAAAAATCCCGTATAACACGAAAACAAAGAGGATTCATGAAAAACTTCGGGATAGCAAAAAGTTGCGTCTGTTTTCGTTGAGTTCAGAGGAATTTTTTCAGATTTTTTGTCTAACATTATTTTTCTCATGTTGAGGCTGGAAAAAATTCGGGAAAAAATTTGAAAAAAAATTCCAATGTGTTGAAGTTGGTAAAATAAAGTATTTTCCGTTCTTAAAATTTTATCAATAATCCCATAGTTCTCGAGTGATGGCAATTGAATGATCTGAGCTCCGACCCAGAAAATGAGAAAAAAAATGCAGAAAAAAAATTCTGAAAAAATTCTTCTGACCTCAAAGAAAACAAACGCAACTTTTTGCTATCTCGAAGTTTTTCATGAATTCTCTTTGTTTTCGTGTTATACGGGATTTTTCAAATTTCCTCTTTTTTCACAAAAAACAGAATAACTTTGGAAGAAAAAATCGCTCAAGGTTTAAAAAAAAGGAAATTGAAGCTCAAACTTTCCCCTTTATGAATTCAATCGTAAAAATGTATTTAAAAAAATTCCTTTAGAAATGAGTGCACCTGAAGAGAGGGAAAAAAGGCGATAAACAATTGTTTTCAAAATAGAGTCCAAATCGAAAATGCACGTAATTAAAATGCATTCGGTCATCAATGACCAAAATAATTAGCAATTGAATGCAATTTTGTTACATGGCCCAAAACAATATGTAATTTGATGGAAAACGAAATTGATGCTGCCCAACTTTGATTCCATCTAAATATCGCAGGAAAATTGTTCATCGATAAAAATAATATATTTCGCCGAACTTTTGACATCATTTATTAATCAACAATCAGCTGGAATTAGAGTGAACGAGCACGGTTTCGGTTAACCGAGGGGAAATTTGAGATCACACAAGACCTTAACATTCCGTTAAAGTCAAGTTTTTGGTGGCGCAGAGTTCAAGGAAGGACGACGTTGAGGTATGTACATATATAATGAAGGATTGGGCCAGAAACATGCGAGGAACGCAAGAAGAGTCTCTCTCCTATCCTCGTCACTCAAGATTCTCCACGTAAGCACTTATCTTTGAAAGTAGTGCAACCGAGAAGAGAGCTACGCCAGAGCGCGTCGCTCGGTGGAGGATGTGATGTACGTTTATACTCGTTCTCGTCCTTTCCTTGCTCTCTCTCTTCCTCTCTCTCTCTCCCTCTCTCTCTTCCTCTCTCTCTCTCCCTCTCCCTCTCTCTCTCCCTCTCTCTCTCTCTCCCCCCCCCCTCTCTCTCTCTTTCTCTATCATCTCGTCACTTTGCTCGAATCCTAGCCTCTGATCAATTAGCTAATGGAATTTGCTCTCAGACGTGCGTTTAGTTCGAGTATATTTCGCGCGCGGTATGTCTAAAGTTCGCGATGAAATGTACCGAAGTTTTGGACCGAGTAAATTTCTCTTCTGTGCGCGATAAAGCTCGAAAGCGCATCAAGATTCTCTTTGGAAAATTGCAGGCGTATAGAGAAAGAAAAAGAGGTGTGTCAGGGCTATGAGCCAGGGCAAATGCTTGAAAATTGGGTTGACGATAAAATCGATAGCGCCAAAGTAAATGACAAAAGTGCGCAGCTGATCTGCCGATAAGACGCTTTAGCGCTTTGAACTATGATCAGTATTCGCGAGAGCATGAGAACATCTTAAAAATTTGTATTCACATAGCTTCTGGACCGATTGGCATAAAAAAAATTGGAAAAACGCACGGTCGTACATACACCGAGAGAAAAATATGGTTCGTGGAACCATATTTTACCATATAATATGTTCCCCACAGGGTTTGTCAATAATTTATGGTAACCCCAACCTATAAAATTATAGTACGGGTAACCGAATTTTCTGGGTTCCACCCAACATCTCCTTATGTTTGAGCAGACAATGTATCGAGCAACTAAACATATGGTACTCGAAACTATCGAATGGCAATGAATTCTTAGAAAATTCATTGTGACTTTGCCGTCACCCACCATACGGTATCAAAAGAGCAAGAAATTGATTCACGTAGCACACGTAGTTGTAACATACATACCGTGTTTTGGAAAATGCACTACATGATAATAGGGTTTACCATACGATATGGTTATTTGCTTAACCCGCTTGTTCTATTTTACACACTCTATCGTGCACTACACTACCCTACATAGTACATCTTACCATATTCATCCTAATATTAATAAACATTATTTCAAACTGAACAAATATGTATTTAAATAAAATAATTTTTTTGTTTAATATTTACACAATATATATTTTAAACATTTCAATCTTTGAATGTATAGCTACACATATGAAGTCTACAATTTCGTAAAGTTTTGTCTTTTCTTTAACAGAAGGGAAAAGAAAACAGATCCTTTTTTATGGGAATCCTTTTCGGGGATTCTACCATCTTGCGTTTTGCCGCAATGTTCAATGTATTAAATATCGATACTGAAAAATAAGAATATCAAAAATAGAAGAGCTTGGAAAGGATATAGGCGTCGAGAGGCAGGTTCGCTTGTGCGAGAGGTAGCCACCTGGTGGATTTTTGGGGTACTGACAACCATGGTGAGCTTAAGGGCAGGCTAAAGACCCTCTCTCTCGCTCTCACACGACCCCTATCATCCTTTCTCTCTCGCACTCGCACGAAAAATGTCGGTATTTAGCCTCCTCTTAAAGATCCGTCATGGTAAAAGGGGTTATAGTATGGTTAACCATATTCTATGACTGGACAAGCAATAATATGGTAGCGCTTATTATATTATTGCTTGTCCAATCATAGAATATGGTTAACCATACTATAACCCTTTTACCATGGTGAGCTCAAAGATCCGCCATGGTAAAAGAGGTTATAGTATGGTTAACCATATTCTATGACTGGACAAGCAATAATATAATAAGCGCTATCACATTATTGTTTGTCCAGTTATAGAAAATAGTTAACGATACTATAACCCTTTTTACCATGACGCGGGATCTTTGAGCTCACCATGGTCTTTTCTCTCAGTGATCATATCTGCAGATTTGTCAGTACCCAAAAAATCCGCCAGGTGGCTACCTCTCGCACAAGCGAACCTGCCTCTCGACGCCTATATCCTTTCCAAGCTCGTCTATGTTTGATATCCTTATTTTTCAGTATGGATATCTAATACATTGAACATTGCGGCAAAATGCAAGATGGTCGAATCCCCGAAAAGGATTCCCCCAAAAAAGGGTCTTTTTTCTTTTCCCTTCTGTTAAAAAAAAGATGAAGCTTTACGAAATTGTGGACTCCACATGTGTAGCTATACATTCAAAGATTGAAATGTTCAAAAATATATATTGTGTAAATATTTAAAAAAAAATTATTTCATTTAAATGCATACTTGTTCAGTTTGAAATAATATTTATTGATATTAAATAAAAATTTATTAGACCGGAATATATTTTTCTAGTAGGTCATTCAAAAAAAAAATTTCGTTGAGATGAATAGAGTTGTATTAGGTCGGCCTACAACTAAAAAAAATTATTTGGCTTGACTAGGATTTAGTTAAATGTACTAGATCTTTTTTCTGGGTGTATAAGGATCCAACACGCTACCTATTACGCTACCGACTAGTTATGAATTCTCTTTACTTATATGACATATCAGTGATGAAATTTCAGAGTTTGAACGGTTTTGATATGCATTCGAACAAATATTATCACGTAGTTCGTCTGGAAACTCTGCAACGGGGATATCTATTCTATATAGTAGCTAAATTCTTTTTTTCCTCACCACGCCATATGCCACACTGTGCAACACGCTCCCGGCTGCTAATATACGCGAAGCACGGCAGCATGCGCAATACAGTATCTTTCCGGACGAATAGTCAGGGTTGCCAGATTGGGCGATAAATCGCAATTAGGGCCACTTTGCGACCAAATTTGGAGGTATTGCGATTGTCGCAATTTGGGCGATTTAAGATTTTTTAAAGCGATATTCGGACGACCCAGAGCGCTACCTCGTGACCAGATTTTGAGGTTATGCAATTGGCGAAAATTGGGCGATTTAGACATTTTTTTTGCGATATTTGGGCGACTTGTCGACTGTACCAAATAGAAAATGTAAAACTTTTCATTTTATTAAAATCTTATTTTTTGTCTTTCATTCTTTTTGAATTGTTGGCGCGTCGGTTTGTGTGATTTTGGGCGATCTTGAGCGCCATCTCGTGATTGCGATTTTGGGCGCCTTGAGCGCCATCTGTGCGCGACTAGCTTAGCGACTAATCTGGCAACCCTGCGAATAGTCAAGATTTATTCGTCCGGCCTCCGGACGACTAGTCATTATTGATAAATTTTGGGCAATATTATTATTGATAATTGTTGTTTATGGCATGCCAAATGTTGCTGCATTTTTTCGGAATTTATTGTATCACGAAGTACGGGAATTTCAATTGGATAAAATTTATGGCCGGGACGGTAGGGGCAAAGCATCCTTACGTACTTTTCGCTAATATCACAAAACGCTCATCGAGGCACTCAAACCCGAGTCGTCACGTTTTCCCTTATCTCCCGGTTTTACTTTATTACAGCATCTCGCTTCGCGAGATTTATCAGATCGCTCGTGTCACCCGATATTCGCCAAAACAAAACTTAGAGTGAAATGTGAGGAATGTTGAAAAGTAGTTGTGGAAATTGCACGAAAAATGCGAATGAGCAATAAAATATGCGCTTGACACTCACTCATTTGACGAGATGTTCTCTCGATCGATGTGCAAACCTCAGAGATCTCTCCCCGAAGGCAGGCTGAGGATATTACAGCGATGGTTGATCAATGATTTGTCTTCAGTGGGCCGAATGTTCGTCCTCGTGAAATTTCGACCGGAAGTGCAGCTCCTGGAATCACGCGCACATTTTTCTTCACACACTTCACTTTGTGTTTATTATTTTTACTGATTAATATGGAAACCGAATGCAACGAAAATTTAACACGATTGTATTGTTTTATGCCGGAGACGCGATTTTTTTTTTCGACGATAATTTTTTGATCGAAAAACCCACGAGAGAAATGAGAAAGGGGCTTGAAATAATCATATATTGTGACTTTCTAATTTGACGTCACATCTTTGTACACTAAAATCGATTTTGAATGTAAGAGATTTTTAATTTTTAATTCATTCGAGAGATTTAAAATATGTATTAAATTAAATTAATTGTTAATTTTTTTTTAGTTCAAGAGTTTTTTAAATTTTCATCTAATTAGAAAGATTATGAATCTTTATTTCAAATTTTTAATTTTCATTGATGTGAAAAGATTTGGAATTTTTATTTGAACTAATTAGAGATTTGGAATTTCCATTTAAATAAAAATGTTCTAAAACTTTATTGGATTTAATAAATTTTGAATTGTCATTGAGTTGAAAAGATTTTGAATTTTTATTTCAGCTAAGATATTTTGAATTTCCATTTAATTAAAAAGATTTTAAAACTTCATTGGATTTAATACATTTTGAATTGTCATTGAATTGAAAAGATTTTGAATTTTTATGTCAGTCAAGAGATTTTGAATTTCCATTTAGTTCAAAAGATTTTAAAATTTCATTGGATGTAATATATTTTGAATTATCATTGAATTGAAAAGATTTTGAATTTTTATTTCAGCTAAGAGATTTTGAATTTCCATTTAAAAAAACGATTTTAAAATTTCATTGGTTTTAATACATTTTGAATTGTCATTGAATTTAAAAGATTTTGAATTTTTATACAGCTCAAAAGATTATCTTTTGCCCAGCCTTCGATACGCGTGAAGAAATAAAAATTGCATATACCGTGAATTTACCTCGCGATGGACGCGGACGGCAAGAACAAGTGACCTACGGCCGCGCGAAGCAACTGAAGCAAGTAGTAAACTAGTAAGTACGTTGCTTGCTAGAGAAACAGAAAAAGATGGCGAAGGGAAAAAACTGACGCGGCGCATGCGCGCCCACCACCCAACGCGCCCTGTACATGTGCACGGTAAATGCCACATTAAATTTAATCCCGATATTTTTCACTTATTTATCGCAATATTTTTTTTACTCACCGTCCGCCATGTTTTTGTTTCGTCTCGACGCACGTTTCTTACTCCGTGCCGAATGTTTTGGGCTCTCGCGAACGAGCGTCGTGACAATGGCGCGCAAGCAAATTCGTAAAAAACCTCATCGACTCGCAACGACGAAGATTCATCGACGAATAATTCTTTCGAACCACCGAACGCTGCCCCACGAACATTTTCACCACGAATTTGAAACACACGGCTCAAGATTTAGCGAAAAACAATGAATTTACCGAGACACGATCAACAGGTACGTTGTCATCGAACGGGATCCACGGGCGAGAGTGAACGAGAGCGTTGGCGTGGGGGTAGCGACCGTAGGGGGAACCGGGAAGAAAGAGAGCGACTCGCGAAACGCGCGCCCGATGCGAATGAGTGAGAGAGAGAGAGAGAGAGAGAGAGAGAGAGAGAGAGAGAGCCAACTTTCGAGAACGCGATGAATTTGCCAACGGTCGATCTCAATTATACGCCTCTTGGATATCGCGCCGATGCTACGGCAACGCCAACTGTCGGTTAACGGCGGCAACTCAAAGTCGTTCTTCTCATACAGTAAACATATGAAAATAACAGTTTCAATTCGATATCGTCCACATTTTGACAGCTACAGCGTTTATTCTGGGATAAATGGAAAGAGAAAAAAATAATAAATAATACGTATGTCTAAAATTTTTTTTAAACTGTATATTTTATTGAAAATATTGAGAAATTGATTTTTTTATATAGATATACTTCCATGTATAAGCAAGGTCCTGCCTGTATAGAGTCAGCTGCTCGGCGGCTCCTCGAGACAGTGAGGTTAGGTAAATGTACTTGTCTCAAGTCGCTATCAATTTCTCATATCCAATGTGGATATATTTCTCACATATATTTGACGTATATTTCGCAAGAATATCTCATTTCTACAACCAAATATATTCAATATATTCGAGATATGTTTTCTATATACATCGACATATATTCTTTTTCCGTGAGGTTTTTTTTTATCATATATGAACAAATATATAATTGAATATATCAAAATATTTAAGCCTCAAGTTCACGAAATGATCTCTAAATTTTGCAGACATACTTTCAAGTCTCTCCAGGTGTATAAAAATAAAATATCGATGAGTTTTGATCGACTTTATTGAAAATTTCAATCACACATTTTTATTATTTTTCGAAACGTTTATCCCCGTTGTAAAAGTGGATTATGATATATTTGAAATATATCACGATATATAAGCGCTTTTATATATTCTAAAAATATCTGACAACTCACTTTTTAACGTTTTTAACTGAATTAATAACGTGAACCGTACAGCTGACCGCATTCTAACATCCGCGTGTTGCCTGAATCTGCCACAACGCCGCGCCACTAGAGTTATCCAAGAGGCGTATATCTTGCCAAGATTTTACAGAATATCGAGAAACTGCAAAAAATATTCGAAACATCGAGAAGAAAATGTACAGTTAGTCGTATCGTATATGTGGAAGTATATGCATTATGCATACGTCGTATTTCGCAAAAAGCTATGTCTCCAGTTCTCCTACCAATTCCCCCCACTCCCGTGGTAGCAACGACAACGACAACGATGAAGAATCGTGCAACGCGCCGAAAAAAGAAAAAAAAAATTCGCACTATCACCGGCTTTTTTTTTCACCGAGCACCGTTTACGTGATACGTTTTTTAGCTCTCGATTCGCAAAGAAAGAAAGATCACGTTTACCGAGAATTTACCTCGCGTTGGACGCCAAAAATGAAAAACACGATTTTTCCAAGAAACGATCGACGCTATGGTCGCGTGCGGCGCGAAGCAAGTACGTTGCGAGAAAAACAGAAAAAGATGGAGAAGGGAAAAAACTCACGCGGCGCATGCGCGCCCACCACCCAACGCAGCCGATACATGTGCACGGTAACTGCCACATTAAATTTAGTCTCGATAATTTTCAATTATTTATCGCAATATTTTTGTTCACTCACCCATCGCGTATTCGGAGCTCGGTGAAAAAAAAGCGGATCATGTATGTGGATGTGGTGTCTTGATGTTTTGAATTTTTTTTTGCAGTTTCTCGGTATGCTGTTTGTAAAATCTCGGCAGAAGGTTATTGTGATCAACCGTTGGCAGATTCGTCATGTTTTCGAGCGTTTGCTCTCTCTCTCTCTCTCTTACCCATTCGCATCGCGTGCTCGTTTCACGCGTCACCCTGTCCCTCGCCGCCCCTGGTTCCCTCTCCAGCCGCTACCCCCACGCCCGCGCTCTCGTTCACTCTTGCCCGTCGATCTCTTTCGACAACAACGTATCTGTTGCAGTTGTCGAGGCGAAACAAAAACATGACAAGCGGCGAGCGAAAAAAATATTGCGATAAATAATTGAAAAATAGCGAGATTAAATTTAATGTGGCATTTACCGTGCACATGTATCGGGCGCGTTGGGTGGTGGGCGCGCATGCGCCGCGTGAATTTTTTCCCTTCGTCATCTTTTTCTGTTTCTCTCGCAACGTACTTGCTTCGCGCAACCGTAGAGTTCTTGCTTCGCGCGACCGTAGGTCTCTTGTTTTTGGCGTCCATCGCGAGTGTTAATTCACAGTATATGCCATTTTTATTTTTTTACGCGTATCGAAAGCTATTCAATGACAGTTCAAAATTTATTAAATCCAATGAAGTTTTAAAATCTCGTTAATTTAACGGAAATTCAAAATCTCTTACCTCAAATAAAAATTCAAAATCTTTTCAGTTCATTGATGATTCAAAATTTATTTAATCCAATAAAGTTTCAAAATATGTTTAATTAAATGGAAATTCAAAATCTCTTGGCTCAAATAAATATTCAAAATCTTTTCAATTCAATGACAATTCAAAATTTATTAAATTCAATGAAGTTTTAAAATCTTTTTAATTAAATGGAAATTCAAAATCTCTTGGCTCAAATAAAAATTCAAAGTCTTTTCAATTCAATGACAATTTAAAATTTATTAAATCCAATGAAGTTTTGAAATCTTTTTAATCAAATGGAAATTCAAAATCTCTTAGTTCAAATAAAAATTCAAAATCTTTTCAATTTAATGTTTGAAAATTCAAAATTCGAAATTTGAAATAAAGATTCATAATCTTTTTAATTAAAAAAAAAATTTCTTAAATTTAATAAAAATTCGAAATCTCTTGAATTAATCAAAAATTAAAAATCTCTTACATTCCAAAAATCGATTCTGGTGTAAAAAGATGCGACGTCAAATTAGAAAGTCACAAAATATGATTTTTCAAGCCTCTTTCTCATTTCTCTCGCGGGTTTTTCGATCGAAAAATATCGTCTCAAAAAAAAATCGCGTCTCCGGCAAAAAACAATACAATCGTGTTAAATTTTCGTTGCATTCGGTTTCTATATTAATCAATAAAAATAATAAACACAAAGTGAAGTGTGTGAAGAAAAATGTGCGCGTGATTCGAGGAGCAGCTGCACTTCCGGTCGAAATTTCACGAGGACGAACATTCGGCCCACTGAAGACAAATCATCGATCAACCATCACTGTAATATCCTCAGTCTGCCTTTGGGGAGGGATCTCTGAGATTTGCACATCGATCGAGAGAACATCGCGTCAAATGAGTGAGCGTCAAGCGCATATTTGATTACTCATTCGCATTTTTTGTGCAATTTCCACAACTACTTTCGAACATTCCTCAATTTCGCTCTAGTCATTTGATTTTTTATAAACTAGTTTTTAATACATCAACTAGAATGTTTGAAGAATGTTTTGTAATTTTTTGAGATTTTTCCGACCGATAGTTTGGTCACGATACTTGTTCAAAAATGGACAAGGTCAAATCGACCCGGAAGAGCGTGGGTACATCTCGTTATAATAATATCAATAAATGATGAGAAAATTCTGAAAATTCGGTATGTTTTTGTATGAAGTATTTAAGAGGTCGTGTAAAAATTTCACGACGATTAGGAAGCTCGTTATTAAAATATTAACATTTTGTTAAGAATAATTTTTTAAACAAATAAAAAAAATTGTCATCAATAAACTTCGTTTTGTTTCCGTTGCTTTCAATATAGTGGAGATATTAAAAAATATAGAGGTCAAAAAAAAAATTTTCGCAAAGTTATATCAGTTTCCATAAGACTACATTTAATTTAATTTAATTTGTTAATGTTAATTGTTCGATAACGAGCTTCCTAATCGTCGTGAAATTTTTACACGATATCTTAAATCATTCATCCAAAAACATACCAAATTTTCAGAATTTTCTTATCATTTGCGATTTGGGACTCAACATTCTTCACCATCGCACACGTCTGATATCTTTGTCTCTTATCCCAAAGAAAACTTGCCATTTCGGTCCCATATTCGTGTGTGTCTATGTGGGCTTTTAGTGTTTGTGACACGTTTGATAGCGGGTTTGCAAAACCAAAACATTGTCGGTACGGCAGAGATCGTAATGCGACGAGACGACGGAAACTTTTCGGAACAACCCTTGTCATTGCCAGATGCGACTATGAGATATATCTGCCCGAATATGCGCACTTACTTCCGGCCACTGGTATACAATCCGTTATAACCAAGTAGCAGGCCAACTTCTGAACAAAACAACCCCTCAACTCAACTACATACGGGTCGTTCCATGTCAAATAGACCAATAGTTGGAATCGACCCCTTTCAATTTCGATGAAATTTGGTCAGAAGTTTTTCTTTTATCGTAAAACAAGGTTCTATGAAAGGGAAAACACCCTGCAAATTGAAATTTGCACATTGCTTCCTCATCTTTATCCATAGTTCACATAGCTTCCTTTAACACACGGTATGGCGATCAAATTTGGCTTCCTCATAAAGGAAGCTTTGTTGACTATTGAAAAATATTAGTAATCAATGTGCAAATTCGATCAATTTTCGCCAAATTTGATCGTGAACAAACCTTGATAGCTATACAAGTATTGTACAAAGTTTCTGTGAAATATATTGAAAATTGTGCAAGTTAGAGTGCTTGCGCTATTTTTCAAAACAATCAAAATTTCATAAAATTTTAATCCCTCGATGGATTTTTTCAAAATTCAATAGCGAACAACCTTGATAGCTATACAAGTTCTGTACAAAGTTTCAGTGAAATATATTGAAAATTGTGCAAGTTTGAGTGCTTGCGCTATTTTTCAAAAAAATCAAAATTTCATAAAATTTTAATCCCTCGATAGATTTTTGCCAAATTTAATAGCGAACAACCTTCACAGCTATATTACCTCTGTGCAAAGTTTCAGTACAATATCTTAAAAATTGCGCAAGCTAGAGCGTTTGGGCGATTTTTCAAAAAATTCAAAATTTCATAAAATTTTAATCCCTCGATGGATTTTCGCCAAATTCAATACCAAACAACCTTAATAGAGCTATACTAATTCTGTACAAAGTTTGAGTGCAATATCTTAAAAATTGCAGAGGCGAGAGCGTTTACGCCATTCTGACAAAAACGAAAAAAGTCGATAAAATCTGAACGACCGTTATAATTAAAAAAAAAAAAAATTTCCTAACGAAGAGCAATTCGTGCTCGACAAGTGTACCAAATTTTAGCTTGATGTCTCGAAGCGTTTTCGAGTTATTAATCATTTACATCTGAAACTCAGGATACACACACACACACAAACACACACACACACATACACACACATATTCATCCGGACATTTTTTCTAAATATGATTTCTCGATGTTTTAGGACATTTTGAACATATTGGCATAAAAATCGCGAAAAATTTTTTCTTCACGAAAAAGCTTCCTTTATGAGGAAGCAACATTGAAAAAATTTTATCGTAAATTATGCGAAATTCAAAAATTCACCGCTTTTTCAATTTTTCAAGTTCATTTTCTAAATATCTCACAAACTATTATAGTTACGGAAGAATCGTTTAGGGTTCGTCTTCAAGAATATACTTGGGGTTTCGAGAAAAAAAAAAAAATTCCGAAAAAAATTTTTGAAAAATGATAAATTTGGAGAATTTTGAATTTTAAGAAATTGTAAAAATTCACGATCAACATTAAATTTTTTGTTGCATTTTTTTATTTTATACCTTGAACTGATCTTAAAAGATTCTGAAAATTTCAGAATTGCTGTTTTTTGTTTTTTTCAAATATGAATTTTTATAAATTTCTTTTTTCCTTCTACGTTAAGTAAAGTTGAGCAATCGTGTAATTTGTACTGCTCAAAATTACAAAATTACATGATCGACCAACTTTACGTAATTTGAAGGGGAAGAAAATTTTATTTTTACCAAAATTCTAAAATTCATATTTTTTCGAAAAACACCTTTCAAGATCTTTTAAGATCAGTACAAGGTATTACATTTTAAAAAATTGAACCAAAAATTCAATGTTGATCGTGGATTTTCAAGATTTGCAAAAATTCAAAATTCTCCAAATTCATCATTTAAAAAAAAAAAATTCGGCACATTTTTTTTCTTAGTTCCAAGTATATACTCTTTAAGAAGAACCCAGATCGATTCCTTCGTAACTCTAATAGTTTTCGAGATATTTAAAAAATAAGCTTGAAAAATTGGTGAAATATTGACTTTTCCTTAACTCTCGAAAACAAAAATTTTAATTTTTCTCCTTTGGTAGAATTTCGTTTTGAGATAAAAGAAAATTTTTGACCAATTTCAACGAAATTGAAAGAGGTCGATTCCAACTATTGGTCGATTTGACATGGAATGACCCATATATATATATGGGGCATTCCAGGTCAAATCACGTAGTCATCGGCCTGACCCCCTCGGATTTAGTTGCCGAATTTTTTTTGAGCATATTTTGGTCTAAAAAAAAGATGTTATTTTTTTCAGATTTTGATTACTTGTTTTATCCCATAATATAATTTTGTTTCCATAACTTTCGAGTAAAAATGAATTACGCCCAGTTTGAAAATTCTGAAATTTTTTGCATCAATTCTACAACTAAAAACTAGTATTTTCATCATAGTTCGAGAGTGGGCCGAGAATAATTAATATTTTTTTTTTAATTAAAGAAAAAAAAATTGTTTACAATTTTCTTAAATTAAATATTTTAATGATGGTTTCCTATAGGGGAAAAAAAATAAAGATAAATTGTGTCTTGGTAAAAAAAAATTTTCCTATGTTTTGATAATATATTTTCTGTATTTCGATAATAGATTTCCTATATATTAGTAATAGATTTGATAAAATCGATTAATTAAGGGATTGAAAAAAAGTATTACTTTTCGGAGGGAGCACGAAAACAATATAAAAACTTTATCTAACTATTAACAAAGAAACTATTATCAAAATATAGAAAATCTATTAGCGAAATACAGAAAATATATTATCAAAATATAGGAAACAAATTTTTTTGGCAAGAGATGATTTATTTTTCTTTTTTTTTATCCTACAGGAAACCATCGTTCAAATATTTAATTTACAAAATGTGTAAAGAAATTTTCTTTGTTTAATTGAAGAAAAAATATAAATTATTCTCGGCCCACTCTCAAACTAGGATGAAAATACTAGTTTTTAGTTATAGAATTAATGCGAAAAATTTCAGAATTTTAAAACTGGGCGTAATTCAATTTTACTCAAAAGTTATGGAAAAAAAATTATTTTATGGGGTAAAACAAGTAATCAAAATCTGAAAAAAATAACCTCTTTTTTTGGGAGCAAAATATGAAAAAAAAAATTCCGGCAACTAAATCCGAGGGGGTCAGGCCGATGACCACGTGATTTGACCTGGAATGCCCCATATATATATATATATCGCTGTACAATTTTACACATACATCTGGATAATAGCACACGACAATTCGGTATGCGGTTTACGTACAATTCGAGGCTAGGATTTTCGGGTATTAAGGCGAGAACAAGGAAAGAGATGTTCATCCCGCTAACTTGCTATACATCGTTTCCACTTTGGATCCGAAGGAGTATTTCTCGTGGCGTGTTTCCCCAAATCTCTCACCCCGTTACTTCCCCATTATGTGCGGAATCTAGAATGCAACGTTCCGCGATACACCCGGAGTTTACCTGCGATATATGAAATATCGTTAAATGTTGCCCCTCCGTAATGCAGAAAGCCGCATAACTTGCGAATCACAACTTCCCCAAACAATTCGTGAATTCCCCGATAATGCATAATTCGTGAATTATGAACATATCGTCGGTGGGATTTGAATCTGGTGAATTGGGTACATGCTAAAGTTGGATTTTACACGTTGCAAAGGACTGTCTGTCGTTGTTGTTTTTATTTTTATTTTTTTATTTTTTATTTTGGCCAAAATCGAATCTGTCCACTAAAATAGGTGTCATTTTTTTTGTACTAAAAAATTTTGCTCCAGACTACGCTCATTCTCTTCGTAATCGTTGAAGCTTCAAAATGCCACTTTGTTCATCCGATTCTGATGATTTTTCGATTTTTGGCAGATTTTTAAAGTTCCCCGTAGTAAAAAACTCCATTCGTCGCCATTGAAAAATCTCCATTCATTCCCCATTGCCAAAATAACCAACGGAGATGAATGCCGAATTGCCTAAGGGAATTTTCGCCATTGAATTCCCCATTTGAAATCGAATGAGGATTTTCCAATGAGGATTGACTTCCCCATTTGAAACGGAATGGGGATTATCCTATAGGAATTCAATGAAGAAAATCCCCATAGGCAATTCGGCATTCATCTCCATTGGTTTTTGTAGGCAATGGGGAATGAATAGCGATAATCAATTGAGATTCTTTCATATAGTAAAAAACTCCATTCGTCACCATTGAAAAATCGCCATTCATTCCCCATTGCCAAAATAACCAATGGAGATGAATGCCGAATTGCCCCAAGGAAATTTTCGCCATTGAATTCCCCATTTGAAATCGAATAGGGATTTTCCAATGAGGATTGACTTCCCCATTTCAAACGGAATAGGGATTATCCCATGGGCATCAGTCGGCAAGAACTCCTTGCATGGATTTTTTGGACACCGACTTCTGCTAATATTCCGTGCTCACAATCGTCTAGATAAGCATACTCTTCGCATAATCCGTATGGGAGTTCAGCGGGTTGCCGTCCTGCGACATCTCGCGCCAAGTCTCGGAACTAACGCGACGCGGTTTCCAATGGACATCTTTGGGTAATGCTGATAATTCAGTTCATCCGCATTTACTTCCCAATGGACATCATTGGGTAAAGCTGATCATTTCGTTCATCAGCATTTGCCTTCCAATGGACACCATTGGGCAATGCTGATGGCTCGGTCCATCAGCATTTGCTTTCCAATGGGCATCATTGAGTAATGGTGATCATTCGGTTCATCCGCATTTGCTGTCCAATGGACGTCATTGGGCAATGGTGACTTTTCAATGGATATCCATTCACTGATCAATGGTCGTTCCTATACGCCATTGAAAAATGCGGAAATCTCAATGGGTCCCCATTCATTGTCCAATGGAGTCGTATGAGGACCATTGGTTGCCATTGGCGATTCAATGGAGTTTTTTACTACGGGTCGACCATCGATTTTTGCAAACTTTTTAAGGCATAGCGTTTCGTTTTTTTTTCGGCCATTTTTAAACTGCTGTTATTTCTACAAAAAATTATATATGGAAATTTACCAAACGGCATTTTCTAAGTTTAGTGACAAGGTTTATGTACGAATAAGAAATTTCCGAATAGGTCAAACTGATCAAAAGTTATGAACGTTTGAAATCTCGCGATTTTGAGGTTTCTCAGAATGAGGCTAAAATTGAGCAGAAATAATGTTTTTGATGAAAATTCATAAAGATTTGATTTTTTGAGAAATCTATTGGTAGATTCGTGTTCAGGGGGACAAAATATATCGATATAAGGTTTGAAAAAAAAAGAAATGGTTTTATTTGCATTTTGGCCAAAATTGAACCTGCCCACTAAAATAGGTGTTACTTTTTTTCTATTCAAAATTTTTAATCCAGACTGCGCTGATTCTCTTCGTAATCGTTAAAGCTTCAAAACGCCGTTTTGTTCATCCAATTCTGATGATTTTCCGATTTTTAGCAGATTTTTACAGTCCGACCATCGATTTTTGCAAATTTTTTAACACAGTATGTAATTAATGATGTATTTAAATGATAAATTAGACTAAAAAAGCGACTATTTTTTGTTTTTGGAAGTAACATATTAAATACTTTCTGAAAGGTGAAAAAAGATGCCTGTTAAAAGCAAAACTCTTAATAATAATTTTTAGTGGTCGCACATCGCATATTTTTATTTCCCATTTAAATAACACAGGAAAAAAAATTTCAAAATTTGAAATTTTATATCTCGGTTTCAAGTCAATGTACCAAAATGAACGACACAATTCTTGTGGAGAATTAAACGCTCTATAAAAAAGATCACTTATAATTTTTAGATAAACGCACTCCTTCAGAAGTCATTTACGTTCTAATATATATGGGGCATTCCATACCAAGTTGACCTGAGTGTGACACTCGACCTTGCTGATTTCGTTTACGATTTTTTATTTGATTCTTCCAACTCAAAATACCATTCAGAATTTTTTTCAGATTTTTAAAACCCCATTTGAGTACGTTATGATTTTTTGAACATTTTTTTCAAAACCTCGAAGGCCGTAATTTAAAAATCTGAAAAATTCTCAAAAATCCGGTGTTAAAAATGAAAATTTTTGACCCAAAATTCATGATGTCCAGGCTTTCGCTTCTACCTCGATTTTAGGTTTTTATGAAGAAAACGTAAAAAAAATAGATGCAGAAATTAACAAACTATTTTTTTTTAAGTGAAAATTTTACAAAAATAGTTGGTTAACGATAAAAATATTCCAGCCACTTTTCACGGTAGATCAATTTCTGCATGTATTTTGTTTACGTTTTCTTCATAAAAACCTAAAATCGAGGTGGAAGGTAAATCCTGGACATCATGAATTTTGGGTCAAAAAATTTCATTTTTGACACCGGATTTTCGAGAATTTTTTTAGATTTTTAAATTACGGCCCTGAAGGTTTTCGAAAAACATGTTCAAAAAATCATAATGTACTCAAATTTGGTTTTAAAAATCTGAAAAAAATTCTGTGTGCTATTTTGTGTTGGAAGAATCGTATAAAAAATCGTAAACGAAATCAGCCAGGTCGAGGCTCACACTTAGGTCGACTTGGTATGGAATGCCCCATATGTATATTAGACTGCGAATATGGGTGAACTTGTGTTGGTAATTTCTTTAAAAATTAGGTAATTTATGTTAATGGAATTTGAACTTTTGTTTCAGGAAAGTTTTTACGGTATTTAGTAATAAGTTTCAACATTTTGTCGGAAACTTTAAAAAAAAAGGGAAACTTTCTCTAAATTCAACTTTAACCTTGAATAACTTTTGAAGGGGTGAGTTTATCGAAAAATCATAAGACTTCTTTTTTGTAGAGCGTTCAATTCTCTACAAAAATATGTATCCTTCATTTTAGTACATTGACTTGAAACCGAGATATAAAATTTCAAAGTTTGCATTTTTTTCCTGTGTTATTTAAATGGGAAATAAAATATGCGATGTGCGACCGCTAAATATTATTATCAAGAGTTCTGCTTTTAAGAGGCATCTTTTTTTACCTTCCCGAAAGTATTTAATATGTTACTTTGAAAAACAAAAAATACCCGTAGTAAAAAACTCCATTGAATCGCCAATGGCAACCAATGGTCCTCATACGACTCCATTGGACAATGAATGGGGACCCATTGAGATTTCCGCATTTTTCAATGGCGTATAGGAACGACCATTGATCAGTGAATGGATATCCATTGAAAAGTCACCATTGCCCAATGACGTCCATTGGACAGCAAATGCGGATGAACCGAATGATCACCATTACTCAATGATGCCCATTGGAAAGCAAATGCTGATGGACCGAGCCATCAGCATTGCCCAATGGTGTCCATTGGAAGGCAAATGCTGATGAACGAAATGATCAGCTTTACCCAATGATGTCCATTGGGAAGTAAATGCGGATGAACTGAATTATCAGCATTACCCAAAGATGTCCATTGGAAACCGCGTCGCGTTAGTTCCGAGACTTGGCGCGAGATGTCGCAGGACGGCAACCCGCTGAACTCCCATACGGATTATGCGAAGAGTATGCTTATCTAGACGATTGTGAGCACGGAATATTAGCAGAAGTCGGTGTCCAAAAAATCCATGCAAGGAGTTCTTGCCGACTGATGCCCATGGGATAATCCCTATTCCGTTTGAAATGGGGAAGTCAATCCTCATTGGAAAATCCCTATTCGATTTCAAATGGGGAATTCAATGGCGAAAATTTCCTTGGGGCAATTCGGCATTCATCTCCATTGGTTATTTTGGCAATGGGGAATGAATGGCGATTTTTCAATGGTGACGAATGGAGTTTTTTACTATATGAAAGAATCTCAATTGATTATCGCCATTCATTCCCCATTGCCTACAAAAACCAATGGAGATGAATGCCGAATTGCCTATGGGGATTTCCTTCATTGAATTCCTATAGGATAATCCCCATTCCGTTTCAAATGGGGAAGTCAATCCTCATTGGAAAATCCTCATTCGATTTCAAATGGGGAATTCAATGGCGAAAATCCCCTTAGGCAATTCGGCATTCATCTCCGTTGGTTATTTTGGCAATGGGGAATGAATGGAGATTTTTCAATGGCGACGAATGGAGTTTTTTACTACGGGTAGTCGCTTTTTTTTAATCAGTCTAATGTACATGTATTTTACGTCTACGTCAAAGTAGAATTATCAATTTGGCTTCACCAGAAGTGCGCCAAAATATGTTCATGGATTTGTTGTTGTAAACTGAATCCTTTTTTTGCAAAATCATTGTTACACATTTTTTACTATATTATGTTAGGATCTGTTACATTCAGATCCACCTAATTTTTATTTCTCATTGATGGAATATTAAGAACATTATTTAATAAAATATATTTAATAAAACATATTTAATAAATATATAATAAAATAATAAAAATTTAATTGAATATTTAATAAAATGAATAATAAGAAGATGCAGGAAGATCTTCGAAAACGAAGACTCCCTTGCATTTATTTAGAGGCCCGGAAAAACGACTTTTTTTGTTATAGCAAAAGGTTTTTGTTTTCTACGAAAAAAATTCCTGCTCAAAGAGCAAGATAAAACGTACTTTTCTAATGTCAGTTAACGGAGATATTGCATGACCGTGGAGCAATTTAGTTCGGCGAAGTAAAAAAGCACGGAACGTTCTTGTAATAAAAAAAAAACCATAGCAGAGCGTCGAGTCGATCGAAACGAATGAGCCTTGACTCGTAAGTGATACAAGTGAGGATATAAAAATGTATTATGGCGACTACGTGTCCGAGATCGGCAATGAGAGAGAGAGACGGAGAAGGGGAAGATTACGAAGTGGATAATTTTCCGGGCGTAAGACGAGAATAACATTCATATCGATTCACGTGTCGAGACATCGTACGTCGTTTTAGCGACGCCTGGAGAATGCGCTCCCGGCAAACGCGTGTGTATGGAAGGTCCATGAATCACGCACCCACACCCAGAAAAATAGGTACTATAATCGTTTATTTGATTATTTTTTAGTTACTTTAAAGAAAATTTTCTTTCCATCCAATTTTGGGCGATATTTACCCGCGTAGAAAAAAAGAATCTTTGAAAGAATCTTGGAAAGTATCTTTGAAAGGATCTTACAAAGATTTTTGAAATGATTCTTTCAAAGATTCTTTTGTCGCATCGGATGAGAATCTTTCGAAGAATCTTCAAAGGATTCCTTGAAACAATAAGGTTTTTTCGAAACCCCACGAAAAAATAAAAACTGACCGATTCGAGTCAATTTTCGGAAAAGAAGAAATTTGAGAAAATCGAAAAACTTTATTTAGAAAAAAGATATAAAATCAAAAATAAAAAACACCATCATGACCAAATTCATTTACAAAATCTTGGAAATCTTGGAAAAAACAAAATTATTTCCAATATTCTCCCGACCGATCTGCTTATACAAGATTTTTTATATTAGTCTCTGAGATTTTTCCAATTGATCTTTCCAAGATTTTTTGAATGAACGTTTCCAAGATTCTTTAAATGAATTTTTCCAAGATTCTTTAAATTAATCTTTCTAAGATTCTTCCAATTAATCTTTCCAAGTTCCTTTGAATGAATTTTTCCAAGATTTAACGACGTGTTAAAACGGAATTTGGCCATGCTGGTCATCTTTATTTTTGATTTTGTATCTTTTCCACAATAAAGTTTTTCGATTTTCTCAAATTTCTTCTTTTTCGAAAATTGACTCGAATTGGTCAGTTTTTAGTTTTTCGTAAGGTTTCGAAAAAACCTCATTGTTTCAAAGAATCTTTTAAAGATTCTCCGAAAGATTCTCATCCGATGCGACAAAAGAATCTTTGAACGAATCGTTTAAAAAATCGTTGAAAGAATCTTAAAAAGATTCTTTCCAAGATTCTAAGAATCTCTTTAAGATTCTTTCTGAGATTCAAAGAATCTTTGTAAGATCCTTTCAAAGATCCTTTCCAAGATTCTTTCAAAGATTCTTTTTTACTACGCGGGTAATTCCACTAAGGTAAACGGCCCAGTTACTGACCCTTCTAGCGCGGCAGCGTCGGATTTCGACTATTTATTCATGTGTGATATAGCCAAACCGGGAACTAATGGTTTCAACGTGTGCATTAAAGCCCCCCAAAGGAGATTCACCGGTTATGAAAGTGAAATAATCAAGATTTATTAATAAAATCATTGTTTTAATAATGCTTCTCTGCTGTCCGGGTTACTGACCCTGTACATAAGCCCCATCTTCGTTTGTGAACCCTACGTGTACCGAATTCGATTCACTGGTCTATTTCTATTTTTAATATCTCCTTTAGAAAGGTCCCTCTCTCCAATAATGAAAAGTGAAAAATTCTCTTCAATTAGCCGGTAATTGGATTATTATTCGACAAAAACCGTATTTATGGCAATCAAAATGGTGCCGTTAGGGTCACTATCTGGGACAGGGTCAGTAACTGGGTCGTTTACCTTATATGTATTTATTTGAATTCCCTGTCATCGAGAAACAGGCGTTGAAGAAAAATTCTATTCGTTGTTACTAAATATCTATTCACCCGTAATCTCATCCGATCATATCTGCAGATTTGTCAGTACCCCAAAAATCCGCCAGGTGGCTACCTCTCGCACAAGCGAACCTGCCTCTCGACGCCTATATCCTTTCCAAGCTCGTCTATGTTTGATATCCTTATTTTTCAGTATGGATATCTAATACATCGAACATTGCGGCAAAATGCAAGATGGTCGAATCCCCGAAAAGGATTCCCATAAAAAAGGGTCTTTTTTCTTTTCCCTTCTGTTAAAGAAAAGAGTAGGGATGTGCGATTGTCAAAAAATAATCGATTATCCGATAATCGATTTTTGAAAAAAAAATCGTTTTCGAAAATCGATTATTGAGTGGAAACAATCGATGAATCGATTAATCGGTTGTCGGTAAAACAGCCTTACCGACAGTCAAGATTGTCGGCAAAACAGATCTTTTTGCCGTCATTTCGGATATTTCCTACCTTACCGACAGTCGAGATTATCGTTAAAACAGCGCATATCAAGGCCGAAGGGCCTACTCTTGCATGGTTGTTACTAATACACCATGGTCGCGTCCACGAACCTAGTCCTAAACGCTCCTCAAACGTAAAAAAATTAAAAATTCGAGGGAAAAAAAATAGAAATTTTTTTGTCGATATTGCCGTAAAAAAATCGACAATCGATTAATCGACGGAAAAAAAATCGACGAAATGTAATCGATTATTCTGAATAACTAGTCGGTACTTTCGATTAATCGAAAGCAATCGCACATCCCTAGAAAAGATGAAGCTTCACGAAATTGTAGACTCCACATGTGTAGCTATACATTCAAAGATTGAAATGTTCAAAAATATATATTGTGTAAATATTAAAAAAAAAATTATTTCATTTAAATACATATTTGTTCAGTTTGAAATAATATTTATTGATATTAAATAAAAATTTATTAGACCGCAATATATTTTCCTAGTAGGTCAGTAAAAAAAAAAAATTTCGTCAAGATGAATAGAGTTGTATTAGGCCGGCCTACACTAAAAAAATTTATTTGGCTTGACTAAGATTTAGTTAAATGTACTAGATCTTTTTTCTGGGTGCAAAAATCCACCAGGTGGCTACCTCTCGCACAAGCGAACCTGTTTCTCGACGCCTATAACCTTTCCAAGCTCGTCTATGTTTGATATCCTTATTTTTCAGTATGGATATTCAATACATTGAACTTTGCGGCAAAACGCAAAATGGTCGAATCCCCGAAAAGGATTCCCATAAAAAAGGGTTTTTTTCTTTTTCCTTCTGTTAAAGAAAAGACGAAGCTTTACGAAATTGTAGACTCCACATGTGTAGCTATACATTCAAAGATTGAAATGTTCAAAGATATATATTGTGTAAATATTAAAAAAAAAATTATTTCATTTAAATACATATTTGTTCAGTTTGAAATAATATTTATTAATATTAAATGAAAATTTATTAGATCGCAATATATTTTCCTAGTAGGTCATTAAAAAAAAAAAATTTCGTTGACATGAATAGAGTTGTATCAAGCCGGCCTACAACTAAAAAAATTTATTTGGCTTGACTAGGATTTAGTTAAATGTACTAGATCTTTTCTCTGGGTGCAGAAAAATCCTCTCCTTCGAGGATTCTCCATTTTTTACCCTAATATACCTTTTTTGGTGGATGCAAGCGAAAACAAAAACGTCGATTTTTTTCTGCACACCCTGATATACATATATAAATTATAGAAGCTCGTGACGCTCGTAGTGAAGCTCATTGGAGCTGTAAATTCAAAGTGGTAGAGATTTAACTCCGTGCCCTCTCGAGTGCCTCTCATTTTCGACTCGATGCCTCGGATAAGTACTTGATCCCGGTGGCGGCACCCCCTTCGCGCTTGCCCAGTTTTGCCCCTTCGAACCATCCACCCTGGCTCCAAACGATTCGAGTAATTTAATTTGCACGTTTCTCGCTTTCACCCCCGGACTGGTTTTCAACCCCTCTTCCTCCCTCCAATTGCTTCTCTCTGCCTCTCCTCCATCCCGAATAGTTTGTTACATACAAGGCTATTTATATATACTTATAAATATATATGTGTGTGGATGTGGTCGTGTGTATGTATATAATACGATGTAAGTATCTTTGAATGGAAATAAGGGCTGTATGAGTCTCGTTATATTCCTATCTCGCTCTCGACTCTCGCACGATCAATCATGAGACTATGAGAGGGCCTCCATACAGTAAATATAGTAATACTATATCTGTATATATTTGTTAAGATGGGATTTCATCCATATCGGTTATCCCGAGGCTCGTTAAAGGATACGTATAAGCTTTGGAATATATCCCGGTACAGAAGATGGAAGACTTAAACATTAACGTGTCTTTGTTGGAATATATGAGCTATTTCGAGTCGGGCCGACCAAAATTAGATTTTCATTTTCTAAAAATTGGTTTAGAATTTTTCGCCACGATTGTTATTGTTACGACTGAGACCAGAGAAAACTTTAAGGGATCATCACAGTCAGTGTTGCCAGGTCCGCAAAATAAAAATCCTCAAATCCGGATTGCAAGAATTCCTCAAATGTCTTCAAATTCTGATCAAATTTCTTCAGTTTTTTTTTCTTAGTACTCGATCTTCGAGACTGATTTGGTGCTCTATTTGTTAACGCATTATGCGTTGACATATTAATAGATATAATGGAAAAAAATGTTATTCGAAGAAACAAAAATGTATCTAAAAAAAGTGTGATAATAAGATAAGGAAATATATGGGTAAAAAAAATGTGATAATCTTCAAATCTTCAGAATTTTCTCAAATTTTTATGTAATTTCTTTAAATCTTCAAAATTTCCTCAGATTTTCATGTAATTTCTTTAAATCTTTAAAATTTCCTCCGATTTGTATGTAATTTCTTTAATCTTCAAAATTTCTTCAGATTTGTATGCAATTTCTTCAAATATTCCAAAGCCGGATAAGAATGATGAATCGACCGCCAGCGAATTTTGTGTCACCGATTTTTTCCAATGTTCCTAACCTAAAAAAACAATTTTGTGCAAAATTACAGCTTTTTACATGGATGCCGAGGGGTCTTCCCGCTAGAAAAAGTTTTTATTTTTATTTTTGCATATTTTAAATACCAAGGGGCGACCGAAAAATCTTAAAAAATTCTGAAAAATCAAAAACATGTTAACGTTGATGTAAATTTTTTTTCTTTTTTTTTGTAATGCTGAATTCTATTTTTAATCATCGAATCTTCCTTTAAAACCATTATTTTGTAGCGAAGAGATTTTTCTACTATTATGACAAAAATGAACATGCTTTGAGTTTTCATTCCCTACATTTCAAAAAAAAAAAAATTCCCTTAATTCGACCTGCAACACATTGAAAAAAAAATAAAAACGACAAAATTTCTCATTTTTAATTGGAAATCCATACATAAATCATTCTTAAGCTTCAATTAATGGGTGATCATGGCTGGAGTAGTTGTGAGCCATAACAAATAGATGTAAACAATACGATTTTATTGCTAATTTTAGGTTATTCACCCCTACTATCTATATTGCTACATACATATTAGTCTTCATCGCTATTTTTCATTTCCAATGAAAAATGAGAAGTTTTGTCGTTTTTATTTTTTTTCAATGTGTTGCAGGTCGAATTTTGGGAATTTTTTTGGAAATGTAGGTAATGAAGAGTAAAATCATGTCAATTATTGTCATAATAATAGAAACAAAATAATGTTGATTTATATTAGAGATTTGAACTTCAAATTTTCAAATGGTAATGGCAATTTTTTTTTTCATTAAAAAACGTATTATTCGGGAGCCTGCGACTAATCATTGGTTAGACTAGCTCGAAATACCTCGTATATTATTTTATATCATACGATATAGATCTATATTTGGAGGGAGAGGGTTTATCACTGATCGAGATTAATAGCGTACGAGAATAACGCGCGCGGGTTTCGCATTTCTAAATGGACCTCCACGAATCTTGAAATACTCACGTGGGAAATATATCGTACGATTATGATTCATAAACGAGTTAGAGATAACCAAAATATCCGTTTTAATCGAGAAGATTAGATCGTTCCAGAATAAAAGTTAATGGGTTTAGTTTTGGAAATTAATTTGTTTTCAATTTTCAATTTTTCAATTCAAAAATTCTCGGCATATCGCCATCAACTTTGACCTGTATATTCAGAAGTTAACAAAAAGCCTTCGATGCTAGTATAAAAAAGAACAAAAGTGGGTTTAAGCGTTGCATAATCGTAGTCTCAATGACGCGAATAAATATCTTGATCTTCATCAATAGACACAAACTGGTTTTATCCAGCCCCTTAAGACTTTTATCAAATGCTTTAATATCCTCAACATCTATATTCTATATGTATATATTCTTACATATATGATGACTCCATATATTTACGAGCAAAATGTTAGATAAGCCACTTTTGTGTTATGCTCTGTCGCTTCCTCGTAATGATAAATGACAGGTGGGCATATTAGATGAATAAAACAATGCGTTTCGCAGAATTGTATGTTATTGTAATTTCATAGGTTATAGAAGATTATAGGAGATCTATAGATCGATAGAAGACAAATAGCTATAGAAGATCTATAGAATTGATCAAAAATAAGCGAACAAACATCAACCCAACTTTAGTTGAAATTTAAATAATAATATTACAGATGAATAAAACAATGCCTTTCGCAGAATTGCATCTTATTGTAATTTTATCGGTTATAGAAGATTATAGAAGATCTATAGATCTATGAAAGAAGCTCTATAGAATTGATCAAAAATAAAAATGAACAAAAATCAACTCAACTTTAGTTGAAATTTAAATAATAATATTACGGATGAATAAAATAATGCGTTTCGCAGAATTGCATCTTATTGTAATTTTATGTGCTATAGAAGATTACAGAAGATTTATAGATCTATAAAAGACTATAGAAGCTTTATAGAATTGATCGAAAATAAAAATGAACAAAAATCAACCCAACTTTGGTTGAAATTTAAATAATAATATTACAGATGAATAAAATAATGCGTTTCGCAGAATTGCATCTTATTGTAATTTTATGTGCTATAGAAGATTATAGAAGATTTATAGATCTAAAAAAGACTATAGAAGCTTTATAGAATTTATTAAAAATAAAAATGAACAAAAATCAACCCAACTTTAGTTGAAATTTAAATACTAATATTACAGGTGAATAAAATAATTCGTTTCGCAGAATTGCATCTCATTGTAATTTTATGTGCTATAGAAATTATAGAAGATTTATAGATCTATAAAAGACTATAGAAGCTTTATAGAATTGAGCAAAAATAAAAATGAACAAAAATCAACCCAACTCTAGTTGAAATTTAAATTATAATATTACAGATGAATAAAATAATGCGTTTCACAGAATTGCATCTTATTGTAATTTTATGTGCTATAGAAGATTATAGAAGATCTATAGATCTATGAAAGAAGCTCTATAGAATTGATCAAAAATAAAAATGAACAAAAATCAACTCAACTTTAGTTGAAATTTAAATAATAATATTAAAGATGAATAAAACAATGCGTTTCGCAGAATTGCATCTTATTGTAATTTTATGTGCTATAGAAGATTACAGAAGATTTATAGATCTATAAAAGACTATAGAAGCTTTATAGAACTGATCAAAAATAAAAATGAACAAAAATCAACCCGACTTTGGTTGAAATTTAAATAATAATATTACAGATGAATAAAATAATGCGTTTCGCAGAATTGCATCTTATTGTAATTTTATGTGCTATAGAAGATTATAGAAGATTTATAGATCTATAAAAGACTATAGAAACTTTATAGAATTGATCAAAAGTAAAAATGAACAAAAATCAACCCAACTTTAGTTGAAATTTAAATAATTTTATTTAGCTGAATCTTTTTACTTTTGAAAACATTTCCATACAATCTTTTTTTTCTTCATGTGATAATCAATTATTTGACACTGAAAAAAATGGATGGTAAAAAAATGAACCATTATATATTTATGATTTGTCCAACAACAGTGTAAAAAATTTTTCTCATTGTCAGTTGTCAGCGTTTTAAAAACTCTTCGTGTTGGTCACAAGAAAAATGTTTACCCATGTCATCACCACCGGGATGCATTGTATGCAAATTTTTCCATTAATACGCAAGCAAGATATCGAATGAAAAAAAGAAAATAAACGCTTGACACCTACGTTGATTGGGAATTTTCGAGGTTGCTGCAAACTGGCTCGTTTACAGCTCACCGGTTTTTTTACGACAAAAAATATTTATATTTATAATTACATTGATAATAAATAATAATTAATTAACGTCGATCAAAATTAATTAATTACAATGAACCGAATGCAAGAAGTGGTTGCATGAATTTGTTTGTTACAAAATGCTCTACCAAAAAAAAGTCTACCTGAGTTTTTATTGTAGGATTCTTCAAAGTTTTTCATTTCCCTTTTTTCGTTCGTAACTTTTTTATAATTGATGTGACGCTAGAAAGTTAGGAAAGGATAAGTGCAGAACTTATTATAATCGACATTGTTCATGTAAAATTATCATCAAGTCGCTTTTAGAGATATTTCCAAAAAACGACCCTAATATCATCAAAATGGTGGTCAAATGAAGACCCCTCCTGCAAATGCAGTTTTACACTCGCCAATCAGCCATGCCACAATTTGATTTCGACCATAAGAGAAATTTAAACCAATTCTTAGTCTATAAAAAAAATGTCCGGTTTAATATATTAATTAATATTTTTAAATTAAGCTGTCTATTTTTATATGTTTTTTCCACTTAATCAGTGCAAAAGCAAGAGAAAACTCTAAAAATTGTTAATAAACAATCTTATAATATCCTCCTTCAGACGGAAATTATGTTTGAATGGTTTTATCCGGGATAGCGCGAACGCAGTCCCGACTAACAAAAATTATACGCCCGAGATATTCACATTAGGAATATTCGCAAGGGTCAGCTCGACCGATGTGCAATGGAAGAGCCTCGCCCTGGAGGAACCGCCTTGTTGATCACGGTAGCCTCTGCGCCAGGTAAGTATGCTTTGGCACGGTCGTCGTCTGGTATATAACACCGTTCAATGCTAGTTTCGCTTGCGCGAAAGGTTCCGACGCTCAGCGGCGCGAAGCGGCGCGTAGCGGTCGGAGAGCGAACTATAATTCCTCAGAATTTTGCTGCGGGTACAAATAAGTGAAAAGAAAATATAGAGAAGACACGGCCCATACTTTGTATTATTAATTTATGGTTTAAAAAATTAAATTACGAAATTCATTCGACCAATAAAGATGGAAAAAATTAAGGGAGTGTTCTTTTCTGGGATATTTCTATTTGTAGAATATGTATGAGCGTAATAATTTAAATACATTAGAAAACAACTAATTTTTGTTATAGTCAGATGTGGGCAAGGTCGAAGAGTCACATTATTTCCTGCATAAAATAAAATAGACATCTAAATTTATAGAATTGTTATCTCCTGTGTAATAAACAATTATTAAAAAAATAATTCGTCTACAAACTGTCTAGCGCATTGTAATTCAACCAATGATTCAAGAATCCAGCTTAAATTTGTTTTAAAAACATGAAAGAGTCGCCGGACTTTGTCCAATAAAATATTCGTTAAAATAAATTGAATGAAAATTAGATTTGATGAGAGTTCAAATGTGACTTTAACAATTGATGCGGTGAATAAATTTAAAAAAAATTATCGTTGAAGCTTTGACAGTGAAATTCATATACCCTCAAAAACACCAACAATGGTTTACAAAAATTGGAGACAAGTACAATTACGAAATTATTAAGGATCATAAAGAAGCAATTTATTGAGTACTTATTCATATCAACTCTATATTCATACAAATTTTTATTGAATATATTAAAAATTCACAAAATGATTAACATGAACGTAATGACATAAAAAAATGACTCCTGGTGGCAGCGATAATTACAAATCATCTGAAATATTAAAAAACCAATTTTTTTTTTAATTTACACAACAGTCACTATCTTGCAACGTTGCCATTTTTTTTGTAATTTTTTTTTCACGAAATGGCGCTGATTTGAATTTTTGCTTTTTGACCGTTTTTTTTTTTTTAATTTTCAAAAGGTCTTGAAAAATATTAATTTTCAAAATTTTGAAAATCGGCTACGCTATCTATAACTATTCTAGCGATTTATAACTATTCTCGCTATTTATTCTATAAATAGCGAGAATTTGTAAACTAGTATTTAAACATCAAAGAAAATAGGCTTGTAGTTGGTATAATAAAACTGCATTAAATTGAAAGTAAAAACTTTTAATCATGAAAAAATATAAGGAAAAATATCCCGGCGATGAAACTGGTTTTAAAAATAGTTAAAATAGTCAAAGTTTCCTTGCCAATAAAAAAAAAAATTAAACATATCCCTCTTGAAAAAAACGCTTTTCTGCTTGTGATGAAAAAAAAAAATTGTTTTTAATTATGAACAAAATAGAAGGAAAAATCTGCTCACGATTAAACTAGCATTAAAAATGGTCGAAATAGTCAAAGACTATTTTTAATTATGAATAAAATAGAAGGGAAAATATCCCCATGATAAAACTAGTCTTAAAAATAGTTAATATAGTCAAAGTTTACTAGCAAATTTTTTGAAAAAAATTAAACGTGTCCCACCTTTTGAAAAAAAGGTTTTTCGCTTGTGATGGAAAAAAATAGTTTTAAATTATGAAAAAAATGTAAGGAAAAATCTGCCCAAGATCAGCCTAGTGTTAAAAACAGTTAATAAAGTAAAAATTTCTTAGCAAATTTTTTGAAAAAAATTAAAAGTGTCCGACCTTTTGAAATTAACATTTTTTTGCTTTAAGCGGTAAAACGATAAAGAAGATGAATATCATTAAATTTTTAATATTTTTTATCAAAAAGTGCACTCGAAAACGAATTTTTTTTTTTTTAAGCTTGATTTGGTCCATTTTTCGCAAAGTTACAAGCATTTGAAAAAAAAATAATCGAATTTCAACAAAAAATCATATCTTGTAAATGCATATAGCTAAAAAAAATTGAAAAAAATCAAGTAAAGTTCCATAAATAGGTACAATAATAGAAAAAAGTTTGAGCCAAATAAAAAAATACATGTAAAAGTGGTTAAGATGAGCTGGAATACCTCATATATATTGCCATGAAAAAATAATTTTGTATTGCCAATTAGATGTTTAATAGAACACTTTTTTTTGTCAATCCGATTTGTTTTATGGTTTTGCAGAAAAAAAATCACGAAATATTCCCTTTTTTGGTCTTGTAGGCCTAAATCACCAAAATATCCCTTTTTTGGTCTTGTGGCTTAAGTAGTCCACTGTGATGTCCGAAATTTCGAAGTTTTTTCGTTAATTTTTTGAAGTAACGAAATAAAATGCGATCGTTTTGAAATTTTTACATGTTGTTATTTGTATCTCGAAGAGTACAAAAAAATTTGTTTACTTAATTTTACATGAATTTGTTTATGATTTTGTACGTCAAAGTGGAGTCCTCGAAAAAAGGTGACTTGTTTCGGGGAAGCACACAGCCTTCCGTAGCCATCGGAAATAAAAAATTCAAAGAGATTATTGTTTTGTAGGCTTAATTTTAGGCCTATAACCTGTAATATGCATATTTTAAGAAAAGAAACGAAATGGCGGATCGTTGAACAAAAATGTCTTCGAGATCGATTTTTTTGTTGATAAATTGTTTAAAAAAATTCATTTATTATTAAAAAATTGAATGTTTTAAAAGTTATAGACTTAGCTATGTGTGTCTAAAATAACGGGTAAAATTTTTAGCCAAATCGGTTGAATAGTTTTTTTGTCAGCGCTTCCCCGAAGTTTCGAAAACGTAGTTTCGAGACAAACGCGTTTAAAATTTTGACAACAGATTTTGTATAAAAAAATTATACTTACATTAATCAGCTATGCCCGGTGCAAAGAGCAATCCTTCCGTTTCTTGAAAGTTATTTCAAAGCTCTCTTCATTTCTTCGAGAGATTTAGAGTTTCTGGTGATTGCCAAACCGTATAGTAATTAGTCATTTTTAGTATTAACTTATTAGTTAATGACAACCCATAGTTAAAACTCATTTATTGGACCAGGAAGTTATAAACTGTAGAGTTGTTGTTTGGTAGAATTACTAGAACGAACTTGTTAGACAAGGACCAAGAGACGCGGCAGCGTCGCGACCCCAATTAAAGAAAAATGAGATATTGTATACTGAAAAGTAGTTATTTGGTTGAAATGTAGATTACAGATAGTCGAATAGTTTGGTAGATGTTATATACGGTAGAATTGTTGTTTAGCAGGGACATCAGAACGTTTTTATTGGGCTGGAAGGTCATACGGTACAGTTGTTATTTGGCGCGGACGTGATGGTGAAATTTCATTGGTGTAAGGATGTATTATCGGTAGAGAAATAATTGACAGAGCTATAGATGAGCTGGTATCAGTTGTCGTCATTGTTCTCTAACAGAATGAATGGGCTGGAGATCGATCAAGGACTTTCCAGGAGATGCCGTTACGACATATCGATAGTTCAATGTCAAAAGGGCACATTTTCAATCCTCCTTGACAACGAATCCGCCATTTTGATTTTGATCACTCGCTGGATGTGGGATAGTTCGGTTCAATACTGTATGCGATGGGTTAAGAAATAGTGTGGTACTCAATTCCCAATTAGTCACACTGTGAGCTCCATCTATGTGACTTGAACATTTGCTGCAAGTGATCGATATCCACAACATCGATATCACATTATATTAGAGTGTCAAATAATCAATCAATGTTTTTATTTATAAACTCAAATCTTTTTATAAATTTGTAAACTCAAATCTATAAATTTATAAATTTATAAACACAAATCTATAAATTTGTAAATTTATAAACTCAAATACGCTGAATTGATGAAAACAATTCACTGGAGTCTAGAAAATTTTTCAAATTCAAGCTAAAGTGTAGAGTTTTATTTTTTCTTACGATTGCTCGAAACACAAATACAAATACAAAAAGCTTGAAATTAATTACTCCGGAAATTGATAATTAATATAATTACTAATTACTTGAATAATTAGTAATTTCGATATATGCATTACTAATTATTCAAATAATCAATAATTTACATAATTCAATTATAAATAATAATAATAAAAATGATTAGTAATTAAAATAATTCAATTACTCATTAATTTAATTATAAGTATTTTAAAGAATACGATTACTAATTTTTCTAATAATGAATAATTCAAAGAATACACATATTCAATATCCAAATAATTCGTAGAATTGGTCTTTAAATGAGCGACATCTACAATATCCATATCACATTATATTAGAGTGTCGATCAATGTTTTTATTTATAAACTTAAATCTTTTTTCAAATTTATAAAGTCAAATCTATAAATTTGTAAATTTATAAACTCAAATCTATAAATTTATAGACTTATAAACTCAAATCTATAAATTTATAAATTTATAAACTCGAATCATTTTTTTATGAACTCAAATAAATATTCTAAAATTTTTGCTTGAGAAAAAAAATCAATTTAGTAGTCATTTAAAGTAATTGAAATATTCGATTTTGCTTGAAATCGTTATTCAAAAAATGGAAAATGAATTCAAAGAGTTATTGGTTGTTAAAAAATGGGATTTCTAAAAATCGTTTCGCAAAAAGCGAAATAAATAACGATATGTAAATTGCATAAACAAAGATCTCGAGGAAAATCAGGGCTTTCAATTGCATCGATATGTTTCTTTCTAAAACAAAAATTTGCGATTTTTATCCCAAATCCACTACTGGAAAAAATTAAGGGATAAAAAAAATTTCCTAAATTTTTAGTGTTTTTTAAAAATACTGTATCTCAGTGAAAAATGGTCGTATCGAGGTCTAAAAAAGAGCAAATTGAAGCTGAATAAACAAGCTATCTGTTCCATGTAATGGTTTAGCTGGAAAATTTTTTTCCAAGTCACTGCAGTCAATAAAGTACATAAAATTTGCAAAATTTATTTTTTACACTATTTATTATAATTGCGTAGAACCTGTAGCTTTGAAAAAAAATTCGCTGAAAGATCTTAAAACTAGACAACTTGAAACTTCAAAATGCCTTTTCTTGGACCTCGATACGACCATTTTTCAGTGAGATACAGCATTTCTAAAAAGCACTAAACATTTAGGAAATTTTCATGGTGACACCCTAATTTATAAATATGAGTTTCCCAATCCTATTCGGTTGAATTTGATGCCTCGTTCGATCTCATACCCAACTATGGATGGTTCAATGTCTCATCTCATATCCGATGAGACATTGAACGATCGTGAGCCGTCAAAACGGGGTGTCGAGACACCCAATAGCGGTGTTGCAGGTCCAAAGTGGATGGTCTTCATCTCCGGAGAGAGCTTTCTTGCTAATCACTTAATTTTCATAAGCGCGCGTCGTCCTCGCTCAATCTCCCAATAAATATTTCATTGGTATTTCCAAATTGCATCTTTGTGTAATTTAAATCGATTCAATCGATCGCATTTTATCGCAAATAATTGGAATCATTATAAAATTAGGGTGTATTTCCATAAACCACAAAATCAATTACTGTCATTCAATACTTTTATTTATTTTTGTGAACAGAAGACAACGGAGATATTTGCCAAAAAAAGAGCCAATGAAATTATAGTACAAATATTAAATAATGCTAATAACAAAATTATCCAACTAAGATCGATTTCTTTTTTAAATCACTTTTATACAGTTTTTTACATCGTTTTTTTTTTGTCCGAGCAGAGAGAGTGAGAGAGAGGGAGAGAGTTTCGTGCTTACGTAACTTCACAAAACTAACTGATGAGACAGAGAGAGAGAGAGAGGGCAAGGAGAGTTCTGACGAGTGTCGTGCGTGAATTTTACGTAATCGCGTGTTAGATTAGCGTTTGTAGGCTCGTGGAAACGAACAGTTCAACGTGAAAAGAGAGGGAGAGAGAGAGAGAGAGAAAGAGAGAAGGAGAGAGAGAGAGAGAGAGAGAGAGAGGGAGAGAGAGAGAGAGAAAGAGAGAGGGAGAGAGAGAGAGAGAGAGAGAGAGAAAGAGAGAGAATAGCATCGCGTCCGCGAACTCATTAGCCGATTGCATTAGAAAAATACAGTTGAGATGTGAATAGTCACTTGAACGACAGAGCCATTATTACCAACTATTAAGGCGGTATTCTGGTCTAAAAACATACATTTTGAGCGTTTTGTCGAGGTCGATAAAAAAAAATCTTTTTACCATTTTTTTTGACAACATATTTATTAATATTTTGACAAACAAAAATATTTTATGTCTATATTTTATATACAGTGGGTCAAAAAAGTATTCGTACACTGCGTTTTTTGCCAATAACTTCATAGGTATACATGATATCGAATCGAAACCTATTTTGTTAAATACTCCATCAAGTATAGAGCCAATCTGCAAATGAAGAATTTTTTCCCAGGAATAATAAAAGAATTTATGCAAAAAAAACGAAAATTTTCGGGCAAAAAAAGTATTCGTACATTTACAATTGAGCTACTAAGCCTCGATACTGACTCACGCATGGTATGAACTCTGCGTAAAATGTGAACAAGTCTTTGTTCACACATTGGCTTTGACCTATTCTATGCGATAGTGGATCTTCAAGCTCGGAACAGACATGACGGCAAAGAAAAGCGAAATATCAATATCCATGCGAGATAGAGGGATTTTTCTTCGGAAACGCGGTGAAAGTTACCGAAAAATTAGTAAAAAACTAAATCTAAGTTTCACAACAGTGCAATATAATAAAAAAAATACGAAACAACAAACAGCACCGAAAATAAGCCACGAACCGATCGACCGAGTACGACAGCATCGGAGTATCGTTAAAGAGATTACAAAAAAAACCGTTCACAAGTGCTCGCAGTTTAGCGAATGATCTCGAGTCAACATTAGGGAAGATCATCTGTCCCCAGACTGTTCGAAACGTTTTGCACTCTGCCCAAATATACGCCAGAACTGCCCGGAAAAAACCATTAATTGATCATACAAATCGAGAAAAACGTTTAGGTTTCGCAAAAACCTGCAGAAATAAATCTATAGAATTTTGGAAACGTGTCGTATTCTCGGATGAATCGAAATTTAACATCTGCGGGTCCGATAGATTTATTTCTGTAGGTTTTTGCGAAACCCAAACGTTTTTCTCGATTTGTATTATTAATTAATGGTTTTTTCCGGGCAGTTCTGCCATATATTTGGGCAGAATGCAAAACGTTTCGAATAGCCTGGGGACAGACGATCTTCTTTGATGGTGACGCGAGATCATTCGCTAAACTGCGAGCACTTGTGAACGGTTTTTTTGTAGCCTCTTTAACGATACTCCGACGTTCTCGTTCTCGATCGATCGGTTGGTGGCGTATTTTCGGTGCTGTTTGTTGTTTCGTATTTTTTAATTATATACTGCACTGTTGTGAAACTTAGATTTAGTTCTTTACTAATTTTTCGGTAACTTTCACCGCGTTTCCGAAGAAAAATCACTCTATCTCGCATGGATATTGATATTTCGCTTTTCATTGCCGTCATGTCTGTCCAGAGCTTGAAGATCCACTGTCGCTTAGAATAGGTCAAAGCCAATGTGTGAACAAAGACTTGTTCACATTTTACGCAGAGTTCATACCATGCGCGAGTCAGTATCGAGGTTTAGCAGCTCAATTGTAAATGTACGAATACTTTTTTTGCCCGAAAATTTTCGTTTTTTTTGCATAATTCTTTTATTATTCCTGGGAAAAAATTCTTCATTTGCAGATTGTCTCTATACTTGATGGAGTAATAAACAAAATAGGTTTGGATTCGATATCATGTATACCTATGAAGTTATTGGCGAAAAACGCAGTGTACGAATACTTTTTTGACCCACTGTATATGGGGTATTCCCGCTCAACGGGACCGCCTTTTAGGCCGACCTCTTTCGATTTGCTTGAAACTCGAGTATGTTTTAGTGTTGCTTGGAAGTACATTGTACACCAATTTTCAGATCTCTAACTATAATAAGACGCCCTTCATGCACGTATATATATCATGAAAATTATTGGAATATCGAATGTCGAGAGAAAACATTTATTTGTTTGATATATTGATGATTCGGTGAGATATTCACGAATAATTGTTGATACGATCTTCCATGAAATTTCGGATATTAAATCGTAACGGTACCATTCAGAAATTTAATTCGACCAAAATTCAGGTGTGGGGGAGAGTGGGGCAAGACGGCCCCCCTAAAAAATTCGGTAAAAAAAATGTTGTTTTCTTGTCAAATTTTCATAAACTTGATAGATTGTCTCGTTTTTAGGCCGATCCACGATACCTGGGGCATAATGCACCACCCTAAAAAATTAGATCAGAAAATTTTTACGCTTTTTCAAATTGTGAAGAATTTGATGCACTCATCCATTTCAGGGTTGTTCGATTCCGATTCGATTCTTTGAAAGATCGATTCTCTTGTTCAAAAAATCGATCTTTTGAATCCATTCTTTCCTTTTCGATCTTTGGGTGAATCGATTATTGACCTTGAAAGTCGAAAATTCGATTCTTTATTAAATTAATGATCTATTAAAGATTGGCAATTTAATAAAGATTGACAAAAGTCTATGAAACATCAACGTCAAGGTTAAAAGAAAAAAAATATCTGAAAATGTGAAAACGTGAGAAAAAGAGTAAGAAAAATTAAAAGTTAAAACATTGAAAACTATGATCCAACGAAAAAAATAATCAAAAGTCAAAATATACAAAATATCTTAAAACAATAGAAATTTATGTAATAGAAAAAAAGGTTGATTTGTTAAATATATTCATAATATTTTTAACGATATATGAAAAACTGCAAATGTGTAAAAGAATCAAACTATGTTTAGCCAGAATGAAAACTGCTTTATATTTGTTATTTTTGTATTCATCTTTTTGTATTAAAAAAAATTAATCCAAATCAAGCATTTTCCATAGTAAAAACTTAATAAATACTTGCGTAAGCTTTAATTAGCAGTTAATTTTTTTTACGATTTTTTAAAATCGTTTTTTACGAAATCGATTCTTTGGATTCGATTTTTCAAGAAAATCGATTTTCTTGATTCAATTCAGAATCGATAAGAGAATCGATTCTTTCCAAAGAATCAAACATCTCTATATTAAGGTCGATGCACTACATCAGGGGTAAAATGGACCATTAAAAAAACATTTTTCGAAAAAAAAATTTTAAGATAACAAAAAAAAATTCACATTTTTTAGAAGGGGGCCATCGAGCCCCACTCTCCCCTATAATGCACACCTTCTATTTGTAATTCGTGGAAATGATAATTATGATTAAATGTGGAGTCTGGATCACAAGGTTGACATTATTGAATGCTCTCGTTCTCGACAAATACAAACACACAAGTGCAAATCTCACATATGGGTCATTCTATGTCAAATCGACCAAGAGTTGGAGTCGACCCCTTTAAATTTCGATGAATGCAACATTCAAAATTTCCCAATTTTTCAAATCTGTCAAGGTTATTTTTTTAAATATCTTGAAAACTATTATAGTTATGAAAAATCGTAAAAATCCAAGTTTCGTATTTTATTTTTGGTTTAATTTTTTTATATAATACTTTATACTGATCGTAAAAGATTCTAAAGTTTTTGCAGAGGCGTTTTTTTTCGTTTCAAAAATATAAATTTTTGAATTTTTAAGAATCGTGCAAATCCACGATCAACATTAAATTTTTGGTTTCATTTTTTTTATATAACACCTTGTACTGATCCTAAAAGATCCTGAAATTTTCTGGATGGTGTTTTTGTTTCAAAAATATAAAATTTTGAATTTGGGTAAAATTTTTTTTTTTTCAAATTGTCATTAATTGAAATTTGTACTGCTCAAAATTACAGAATTACATGATTGCTCAATTTTACTGAACTCAGAGGAAAAACAAAAAAAAGTGTTGTTTACCAAAATTTTAAATTTTTTATTTTTGAAACAAAAACAAACCATTCTGAAAAGCCAGGATCTTCCAAGGTATTATATTAAAAGAATTGAATAAAAGATACAATATGGAACCTGGATCTTCACGATTTTTGAAAATTCAAAATTCTCCAAATTCATCATTTTTCAAAAATTTTTCTTCGGAATATTTTTTTTTTCGTGGCTTCAAGTATACTCTTCAAAACGAATTCAGAACGATTTTTCGTAACTATAATCGTTTTCGAGATATTTGAAAAATAAACTTGAAAGATTTGAAAAATTTTGAATAACTTTTGAAAAAAAAAAAAATCTCATTTTTTTCCTTTGGTAGAACTGCGTTTTATTGAAAACGAAAACTTCTGACTAAATTTCATCGAAGTTGAGAGGGGTCGATTCCAACTCTTGGTCGATTTTACATGGAATGACCCATATCTAATTTACGTTTAGGTACATCAACAGAGACGCCTCCCGATTACGACGCCCCGCAGCAGAAATGTGTTAATTTTAACGAACCTAATAATATATAGTTGCGCCGTTTCTATTCTCATAAGTAAACAAACGAATATATCGACGAAACGGAGTCTCTGGAAACAATACAATTTCGAACTCGGGTTAATCCCATTAAAACGCGATTCAGTTTGGTATTTCGTATAAACAATTTACACACGCTTGTGTTCACAAAATGTACATTGTGTGCATTATTATTTAGCTCGAGGTAAAGCCACAAATGGAGAGCTCGCTGCTGACTGTTGGACACAGGTCAGTTTCACGTTTTGTATATTCAGGCTTCACATAAAGTCCAATGATTTACCGGGCTCGGAATAATAACTGACAGTTACACAAAATTGGTTTGGATAAAAGAACACAATTTGTAATTGTGTTCACTGAAATATATCCTCTAATATGTGGAGACCTTAAGGGGCAACGCCACTGTGACAGGGCTAAAAATAGTCGAATCAGACAAGAAGCAATTTATTAAGTACATATTCAACTACACTAGTGGAAAAAATTAAAGGATCAAAAAATTTTCCCAAATTTTTAGTGGTTTTTAACATTGCTGTATCTCGGTGAAAAATGGTCGTATCGAGGTCTAAAAAAAAGCATTTTGAAGCTTGAAGTTTCTAGTTTTCAGATCTTTTGGCAAAAAAAAATTCGAAGCTACAGGTTTCACGCAATTATGAGGAATACCAAGAAAAAAAAAATTGGCAAATTTGCATCGCTTTTGTTTTGGCTGTAATTTTTGGGGAAAAATTCTTCCAACTAAAACATTACAAGGACCGGATAGCTTGTTTATTTAGCTTCAATTTGCTTTTTTTGAGACCTCGCTGCGATCATTTTTCGCTGAGATATTGAGCTTTTACGAAAAAAGACACTTTTCTATTTGACCATTGATATCTCAGCAACCAATGATCGCACAGAAATCAGAAGAGGCGTTTCACAAACTTGAATCAATGCTCTACAAGGATTGTCGATGGTTTTTTGAAAAAAAAAATTGTTTCCATTCTTGCCATGAATTTTAAAAAACAGGAGAAAAAGGGCTATTTATGATTTTTTAGAAAATCAACGGCCAAATTAAAAACATTGACAAAACGACTAATGTTGAGCGTAACTTTTACAGCTCAATATACCCACAAAATCCCTGTAAAGTTTCAATTTGATCTATCGAACGGTTTTTTTGTTTCAAGCAATCAAATATTTGAAAAAAATTAAAGGATCATGTTTCTGCCCCTAAACGTCACAATCATTATTAAAGTGGAAAACAATTTTTTTTTGCTTTTTTCACATTTTTATCGCAAACAGCGCTTAAATGTACAGAAAAAAAAATTTCGAAGAATTTTCGAATTTTTTTTTTTATTAATTTTATCGATTTTTTTGGTCTTACATAAATTTAAACGCTGTTTGTGATAAAAATGTGAAAAAAGCACAAATTTTTTTTTTTCCTTTTAATAATGATTATGAAGTGTTTAGGGGCAATAAACATAATTCTTGAATTTTTTTGAAAAAAAAAAAAATTTTTAATAAAAAAAAAATTGGAAATTTTTTTGATTTTTTTTTTCATAAATTTAAACGCTGTTTGCGATAAAAATGGCGGAAATACTCGGAAAAACATTCTTTTTTTTATTTTCATAATGATTTTGAAGTGTAAAGGGGCAATAAACATGATCCTTCAATTTTTTCAAAAATTTGATTGCTTGAAACAAAAAAACCGTTCGATAGATCAAATTGAAACTTTACAGGGATTTTGTAAGTATATTGAGCAGTAAAAGTTACGCTCAACATTAGTCGTTTTGTCAATATTTCCAATTTGACCGTTGATTTTCTAAAAAACCATAAATAGCCCTTTTTCGCCTGTTTTTTCAAATTCATGGCAAGGATGGAAAATATTTTTATTTTCAAAAAACTATTGACAATTCTTGTAGAGCCTTGATTCAAATTTGTGAAACACCCCTTCTGATTTCTGTGCGATCATTGGTTGCTGAGATATCAATGGTCAAACAGAAAAGTGTCTTTTTTCGTGAAAGCTCGATATCTCAGCGAAAAATGGTCGCAGCGAGGTCTCAAAAAAAGCAGATTGAAGCTAAATAAACAAGCTATCCGGTCCTTGTAATGTTTTAGTTGGAAGAATTTTTTCCCAAAAATTACAGCCAAAACAAAAGCGATACAAATTTACCAATTTTTTTTTTCTTGATATTCCTCATAATTGCGTGAAACCTGTAGCTTCGAATTTTTTTTGCCAAAAGATCTAAAAACTAGAAACTTCAAGCTTCAAAATGCTTTTTTTTAGACCTCGATACGACCATTTTTAACTGAGATACAGCATTGGTAAAAACCACTCAAAATTTGGGAAAATTTTTTGATCCTTTAATTTTTTCCACTAGTGTATAATCATACAAATTTTTATTGAAAAATATTAAAAAATGACAAAGTTATTAACACGAATGTAATGACGTTATAAAAAAATCACTCCTCTTGGTGACAGCGATACACCAATGAAAAATCATCTGAAATAAAAAAAACCAAATATTTGTTTAATCTACACAACAGTCACTATCGTTAAGTGTAGCCATTTTTTCTTTTTTCCACAAAGTGATTTGAATTTTTTTGATCTTTTTTGACCATTTTTTTTTTATTTTCAAAAGGTTTTAAAAGATATTAATTTTCAAAATTTTGAAAATCAGCTAAATTTTGAAAATCTTAGCCAATGCAATTCCAAAAATTTGGAAACAAAATTTTTTACTTTTTTTTTACTGCAGCCATTTGTTTTTTCAGTCCATAAAAAATAAAATTTTTGTTCGACAAAGCGTTATTTTCCATTTGGAATTCACGTACCAGTAATTTTTAACAGGCAGTTCCGAATGAATTGTCGTTGATTTTGCAGCAATAGCTGCGATACTGCTTTGTCAATTCATGGATAATCACTTTTTCCTCCGTGCACGAGATCGACAGTTAGAAATTATTACATTTATGAGACTCTGAAGGTCGTAAATTATCAACGGACACCAATTTCATATTTGTACAGTCATAACAGAATTAACGCTATTTTTGATTGAAATATTAACATGAAATTTATTATATAAAAATAGAACAATTTATAGTAGAAATCGAATATTTATCCTAGCAATCTTCATAATTCATATGGCAAAATATCAAAGTTTGAATCGTTATGAAAAATGTGCAATCTATCAATGTTCAGAATCGACGTACTTATAAATGAACAATAATCGAAATAAATACATATGTGGGTCATTCCATGTCAAATCGACCAATAGTTGGAATCGACCCTTTTCAATCTCGATGAAATTTGGTCAGAAGTTTTATTTCATCATGAAACAAAGTTCTACCGAAGGGAAAAAAATTAAAAAAAAAAAAAATTCCGAAAGTTATGAAAAATTCAAAATTTCACAATTTTTGTAATTTATCAAGTTTATTTTTTTTTAAATCTCGAAAACTACTACAGTTACGAAAAAATCGTTCTGGGTTCGTCTTGAAGAGTATACTTGGGGCTACGAAAAAAAAATATTCCGAAATTTTTTTTTGAAAAATGATGAATTTTGAGAACTTTTAAAAATCGTCAGAATCCACGATTAATGTTAAATTTTTTGTTCATTTTTTTAAAACATAATACCTTGTACTGATGTTAAAAGATTCTGAAATTTTCAGAATTGCGTTTTGTTTTTTTCGAAGATATGAATTTTTGAATTTTGGTGAAAAAATTTTTGTTTGTCTCTAAGTTAAGTAAAGTAGAGCAATCATGTGATTTTGTAATTTTTACTGCCCACCATTTTAAATCTAAGTGGATGAGGTAAGTAGATGTGCAAAATGGATGTGTAAAATGTGCACGTGCAAAATGTGCTGTATGGTGCATTTTATATATAGTTGTATATATCACAGTTTGGTATGCATCCTCGCTGTTTCTCGCGCTCTGAATGTTCGCGAATATATTTTAGTGGGGGAATACGCTGCAGATTGAATTAGCGGGGCAAAATGGACCAGGGTTGCGAAATTTTTAATGAAACAGTAATGCATTAAGCATTACTTTTTTAATGGCTAATGAAAATTTAATGGTTAATAGAAATATTTTCCATTAACGATTAAAATTTAATGGTTTATGGAAATATTTTCCAATAACCATTAAATGTTCATGGTTAATGAAAATGCAAATGCATTAAAAAAAGTAATGCATTATTTGCAACCCTGAAATGGACTGAAATGCAACCCTGAAATGTAAGTGTTCATTCTGCACCATAATTTTTTTTTCGCCGGAAGATGGCCTGCTCCGTTTGACCCGCGAATCCATTCTGTCCCATATTCCCCCATTATAAAGTCTGCATGAGTCAGCCGAATTTCCGGAATTAACAAGAACACATACGCAGGCGCTTTACTATCAACAGTTTTGATATCTTTACCGTTATGCTCGGATTTCACCATTCAACGTAATATTTGTAACTAAATTTGCAGCGTGAAAAAACGCTTCATTCAGTACAGATCGTCCAATGAACATCAATTTCGATCATATTTTCTGTGAATGAACAAATCAAATTTCTTATTCAGTGACCTAGTAAATTTTTATTTTTTTTTTAAATCCGAGACAGCCCTGAAAAGTAGTATTTTTCTTAATTAAATATTTTTCACTATTCAGTATTGAAAAAAAAATACGATTCATCATAGCTTCGTCAATGATTATTTCAATATTCCAAGACACTCAATTTACTTTTTTATTACTCATGCGGGAAAAGCGGTATCTTTACGCCCGCTGTTGCGGTTGAAAAGTAGCCTTTTGACAACTTGCCGCACTAGTTGCATAATATACTATTTTTCAATGATTATTGATTAATTTCATTTGATACTGTTAACTAACAGGGTTATTGACTGATGTGAGGTTAAACATTGAAATGGAGGTGAGTTTTTAATTCAAGATTGATGAATAATTAATTTTACGTGGATTAAAATGATGCTGAACTTTGTATTGTTGGATTGCAACTAAAATAATTTTTGTTTAATTCATTTTCAATGAGATTGAAGATTCGCTTGATAACATCCTTAATAAAAAGTCCTTGATGAAGATCCCAAAATAGATTTCAACAATTTTTTACATTGAAACTAATAATTGACTGAAACTATTCCATAATTAATTATTATTGATTAATTTGATTTAATAGTAAAAAAAAAAAAAAAATTCAACAGAATGCAGCGACGTTTTTATTCCTAATACTCGAATGAGTTATCGTTGAAACGTCATTTGATTTTTTAGGAATCGATTGATCCTCTGTCCCTGCAGGATATATTTTACGTCCAATGAAAGTTTGGGGTCGATAATCACCCCAGTAATGCGTTAGAAAGTGATAGAGTAGCCTCGTGGATTATCGGATTAACTTTCCAAATATTTCTTGTTTGTGATTGTAAATACGACATTTGAATACGGGGCATTCCACGTCAAATCACGCGATCATCGGTCTGACCCCCTCGAATTTTGATTCCCAATGAATTGTGGTTTTCGTTTGGCCCAAAATATGACCTCAAATTTTAAGAATTTTTTATTTCATTTTTTAGCGGTTGCTCGAGCTCAAAAATCATTAAGGATGTTGAGTCCCAAATCGCAAATCATGAGAAAATTCTGAAAATTTGGTATGTTTTTGGATGAATTATTTAAGAGGTCGTGTACAAATTCCACGACGATTAGGAAGCTCGTTATCGAACAATTAACATTAACAAATTAAATTAAATTGAATGTAGTCTTATGGAACCTGATATAACTTTGCGATAAGTTTTTTTTGGACCTCTCAATTTTTTAATATCTACACTATATTGAAAGCAACGGCAACGAAACGAACTTTATTGATAAATTTTTTTTATTTGTTCAAAAAAATGTTCTTAACAAAATGTTAATATTTTAATAACGAGCTTCCTAATCGTCGTGAAATTTTTACACGACCTCTTAAATACTTCATACAAAAAAATAGCAAATTTTCAGAATTTTCTCATCATTTTTCATTTTAACCCTTAAGGAGGTTGAAGTAATGATGATAGAATTCTGAAAATTTAATGTTTTTACATGAAGCATTCAGGAAGTCGTGTAAAAATTTTACGACGATTAAGAAGCTATTTATTAAACAATTAACATTATTTAAAAGATTTCATAGAGACTCAACATCCTTAAATTCAGCGAAAATATGAACAGGGGCCTTTTTTTAATTAATGAAAATTTTTTCACAGAAACTAGGACTCAAAACAGATATTTTCGTCATAGTTCGATAATGGGCCAAACATAACGACTTTTTTTTATTTTTATTTTTTCATTTGAAGTTTTGGTTCCATGATTATTATTATTTTTTTTAATAATTTATTTTGATTGTTTCTTGTAGTGAGAATAACAACAACAAAAATACTTTTCTAGTGAAACTTGATTTTTTTTTTTTGGTTTAAGAGTGAAACGACAACATTGTTGGAAAATTTATTAGCCTCGATGACCTGAAATAAAACGGATAATTCAACCACAATAAAAAAAAAATAGTAATTATTTTTTTCCCATTATCGAACTATGCTGAAAATATTTGTTTTGGGCCCTAGTTTCTATGAAAAAATTTAATTAATTTAAAAAAGGCCCCTCTTTATGTTTCGCTAAATTTAATGATTTTTTAGCTCGGGCAACCCCTAAAAAATGAAATAAAAATTTTTAAAATTTTGAGGTCATATTTTGGGCCAAACGAAACCCACAATTCATTGGACATCAAAATTCGAGGGGGTCAGGCCGATGACCGCGTGATTTGACGTGGAATGGCCCATACACATGTTTGTATGTATTACAGCAGATGTAAACGATAAAATATTTTACAATATTATGTGTGCATCGAACGAGGAAATAAGACAGAAACTCAAGAGAGAGCGAGAGAGAGAGAGAGAGAGAGAGAGAGAGAGAGAGAGAGAGAGAGAGAGAGAGAGAGACTCGTCATGGTTATCTTGGTGCTCGCTGGTACCGGCTGAGTTCTCCAGAGTTCTAAAAGTCTTCAACACGAATATTCACGACCGATCGCGGCATTCCCTCTTGGCCCGTAAGTGGGGGAGTCGCGACGGCGGCTACAAATGCAAACTTTTGTAAAAATAAAAATGTCTGCTGCTGGCACACACATACAAAGACGAATAACGAGACGACTGGCACAAAAAATGCGTTTATGTGAAACACAGATATAGGAAGAGAGAGGAAGAAAGAGTGGAAAATAGAGAGGGAGTTATTCGCGTGTTGCACACATATGCGCAGGGTCCTATGTATACATTAGGGTGATCCGCAAAAACAATTTTTATTTTTATTACTCTCCTCGTCGTGAATTTGGTACCTTTTCTCTGGAGAAATAGATCTAGCACACGCGAACGTATGTGCGATTTTTTTTACTACTGCCTCATCGGCGTTGAAATTTGATGCAATCGGTCATTTTGGGAACTTCGAGATTCAGATGACGCCAAACTCTTTTTCGGCCATATCGTTTGTCAAAAATCAGAGGTTTTTGTCAACACCGAATCATCCAATCGGTGGTCAAATGTTTGCAATTTTAATGAATCAGTTTTTGACAATATATATATTTTTTAATATCTTCTAGTATTTCTTTTCTGATAACCGATTATTCACTGCAAATTGATGAGTACGTTTGTAAAATTTGTTAAATTCTGAGGCAAATTTAATTTGACAAGTCTCTAGGTAAAGTGCACAATTTTGTTTGTACCCAGAAAGACTTGTACTAATTATTTTCGAATATTTCTCAGATTCGGCACGAATTATTATTTAATAGAGAGAAGCAAAATTATGGTAGAGAAATTAACAAAAAATCTTATCGCTGTCAGAATGGTCACAAATTTATTTTCTCGGATTTTGATAATGTATTTTTTAAATATTTTTTCTGCCATTTTCTTATTAACTTCGCAAATCTGAAAATCCATACGATTGGATACTAGATACTGTAATTTCTAGGATTAATAAAATAATTATTAGAATGATTGATAAAGCTACTAAAAAACTGAGAAATTGTTGTTTCATTTAATAAGCTTATTGTTAGTAGTAAATGATTAGCAATTGAATTATAATTAGATTATTAATTTAATTAGGTCAGTAGTAAATTATTAGCAATTTTAATTATAATAGCTGTAAGACAAAGTTCTTGGATGAATTAAACTTCTAATAGTTTCAATTAAGACTATGAAAGGTATGACTCATTTTCGAGTTCCTGGCGGATTTATGTGAGAAAATAAAATTGTCATTATTGGGTCATCGACAAAGAAAATCTAACTGAGAGAATTATGTGACTGTAATTTGAAATTAGTACTAAATATCTCCGAAAATTTCTTTCGTTTCGCACAAATTATTGTTTAATAGAAATAAACAATAACGAAAAAGAATGCTTTGCTTGTACCGTCCCAACCAAAAATTTGCCATGCCATAAACAATAATTATCAATAATAATATTGCCCAAAAGTTATTAATAAATTGTTAAAACAAATAATTATTCAACAATTTTTCAGTACCTTCTTTTTCTTCTTAAACAAATCGAATGCGTTAATGTTTCTGAACGTATATGAATTTTTCCAGAATTTTCCCTCCATTTTGAAATTCCAATTTTGAAATTTTCAGAATAGCTGTATTTACGTATTTTTGACCTAGTGTCTTTGAAACTTTTCAAAGCTGACGATAAACCTGTGTACAAAAAATTATACAAAATTGGCAATTTTTTATTTGTATTTCAGAATGTTTTTTATAATATTTCAAAATTAAGAGGAAATTCTGAAAAAATTCATATGCGTTCAGAAAAATTAACGCATTCGATTTATTTAAGAAAAAAAAGGAACTTACCGTAAAATTGTTGAATAATCATTTGCTTAAACAATTTATTAATAACTTTCGAGCAATATAATTATTGAAAATTGTTGCTGAATTTTTTCAAATTTTTATTGTATCACGAAGTACGATGATTTCGATCAGATACTATTTTTGGCTGGGACTGTAGAAGCAAAGCATCCTCAATGAAAAATCTCCCATTGAGGATAAACAAAATGAAATTTGGAAACAACAAGAATTTCTTTTTCACCCCAAAGAATTCGTATTCAAAAGGACACAAAAAAAAAACATAAAAAATTTCTAAATTCAAAAACCTAAAACACCTGCCAAACTTCATCATCGATGAGGCAGTAGTAAAAAAAATCGTGCCCATTTCCGTTTGCGGGAGAATCATCATCAAGAAAAAAGCTACAAAAATTTCAATGAGGAGCACTACGAAAAAATATCAGTTCCTTTCTTTGACCACCCTAATATCCAGGGCTCTGTACACATATTAGCAGGGGTGTGTGCGGGAGCGCGCGCGAGTGTGTGCGCGTGTGTGTACGTGTAGACGTTTTTCTGTATGGAAAAGCAACACTAATCGAAAACTGGACTGAAGGAGCTACAAACAGAGTGTCTCGACTCTCAGCTGATTGGCTCTATAGACCTGGTCCCTCCCGTTTTATTGGCATTTGTAAGAGTCCAAATCCCCAAGTATTAGTGCCTTGCACGTTCATTCCCATACTTTGTCGATTCGTCAATGCCCCTGTGCGTGTTCTCAAGTCTCTCGCCATTTTTATTTATCGATACTTGTGAGCATTTTTCTCGACGCGTGTAATTCTTACGGTTTGTGAGCGTTCGTGTCTGCGAGTGTGTGCGAGTGTGTTCGAGTGTGTGTGTTGGTTTCTCGCAACGGTCGACTGGTCGGTATACATAGCGCCTCCAGAGGCAGAAGGGGATCAGTGTAAAACGGCCTTCTGTCCCAGCACGGGCCTCTAGCCGGTCACATTTATACACATAACGATATATTCATATATACTATATATACATATATATTAGTGTGCGAGCGATACGAGGATAATCCGCAAGGATCCGAATTTTCTCTGAAAATCCAACGTTGACAAAGAAATTGTTTTGAAGATAATTGAAAAAAAATCATATGTACAAATAATAGCGAGAGAAACAAGTGCGAGGATAAAAAACAAAAAACGCCTCAGAGAGGTCTGAGGCTTAATATCGCCGGTGATAAGGCGAGAGGAAATAACGTGGGAAAATCGTGAGATAAGGGATATCAACGACAGGATTTTTTCACATTGGAATTTCACGTGCTGCCTTCACGTTTCTCTCTTTCCAAGTTTACAATTTGTTCTTCTCCGAGTTTCCAATTTGTTCATTCAAGTTTTTCTTTTGTCTCTTTCGCTTCGAAATATTTATCCACAGCTTCAACGAACAATCGACGAGGTCTATTGTAAAATTTATCGATCTACCGATCACTCGGTATGTCTGTTGGAATTATTTATGTGTGTGTTTTTTTTTTTTTTTTTTAAATTTTAAATTTGCGAATTAGAGAAAAAGAAAGAGGGAAAATCGCGACGCAACTGAACGTAAAACGCCCACGCAATTTTAACGTTGGGAAAAACACACTCACAGATGTGCTATATATCGTAAAAAGTGCCGGATGTGAGAGTGCATCGTGGAAAAAAAATTAACTCAATTGGAAAAAGTTTTATGATTTTTATTAAATTAAAATTCGTGGAAAAATAAATTTCTTGAAAATACGTAAGTTATGATAAAAATTAAAAATAGAGATTAAAAATAAATAAAAAAGATTTAAAAAAAGATAAAAATGATTTCTTTTTTTTAATGTGAAATCCGTGGCAATGAGATAAGTTCTGGAAAAATTGCGTTTGGGTTTAATCTACGAATAATTACGTCGTAAAAAAATTCCAAAAATGTTGTCGTTTCACTCTTACATCAAGAAAACAAATCAAGTTTCACTAGAAAAGTATTTTTGTTGTTGTTATTCTCACTACAAGAAACAATCAAGATAGATTATTTAAAAAAAAATTAAAATACAAAAAAAAATAGTAGTTATGTTTGGCCCATTATCGAAAAAGTTTCATGATTTTTATGAAATTAAAATTCGTGGAAAAATAAACTTCTTGAAAAATACGTAAGTTATGATAAAAATTAAAAATAAAGATTAAAAATAATTAAAAAATATTTGAAAAAATATAAAAATGATTTCTTTTTTTAAAATGTGAAATCTGTGGAAATAATAAAAGTTCTGGAAAATTTGCGTTTGGGTTTAATTTACGAATAATTGCGTCGTAAAAAATTTCCAAAAATGTTGTCGTTTCACTCTTAAACCAAGAAAAAAAATCAAGTTTCACTAGAAAAGTATTTTTGTTGTTGTTATTCGAACTACTAAAAACAATCAAAATAAATTATTTTAAAAAAATTGAAATACACAAAAAAAATAGTAGTTATGTTTGGCCCATTATCGAACTATGACGAAAATATCTGTTTTGAGTTAATCTTTTTTAAATTAATGAAAAAAATGTCATTAATTGGAAAAAAGCCCCTGTTTATATTTTGCCACAATTTAATGATTTTTCGGCTCGAGCAACCCCTAAAAAATGAAATAAAAAATTCTATAAATCTGTGGCAATAAGAAAAGTTCTGGAAAATTTGTGTTTGGGTTTAATTTACGAATAATTACGTCGTGTCTTCCTTTCTCTCTCTCTCTTTCTTTGACACTCATTTGACAGTCTTCTTAAATTTGATGAATCGATTATCTTAAGAAATTGGAAATATCGTGGAAATTGGAAATATCAATTTTTCAATTTTACACTAAATAATTATGATGTGTTACGAAAGTGTTTTTTTCTTCATTTTTTTTCGCATTCATTAGATTACGACCAAAGTGCTGGAAAAAAATTTAGCGTCTATATATATATATGTGCATTTTATGACGTGTAGAATAGACTATGGAAATAGCGTGCCACAAACGAATCACGACGTCAGTTCTATTTTCAGAATGGCTTCCCTCCGAAAAGCGAGAACGAAATTCCTCGGTTTTTCTCCCCATTGGTTTTTCATTCACGGGCTTTTATCAACCGACGATCTTCTTTTGAGCCCATTCCAATTTTTTCATTGCCAAAGGAAATGTAATTCTGTACTAAATATTTTACTGAAGTAAAAAATGAAACGTTAAAAAAAATACATAATTTTTGTCCTTTAATTAAATAAGTCAAAGATTGGGCTCATTGAATTAAGGGGTCAGCGTCGAACGCCGATTTTTGAACGTGAACGTTGAATTCCTGTAAATCTGAATTCCAGTGTTAAAATAATAATTGCAAGCCAAAGGACTCGAAAACTTTTCACTCCAAGTTCAAGTTTATTTTGATTAATTATTATAAATTAATTATTTGACAATTTTTCATTCCAAGTTCAAGTTTACAGTTGCGAATTTGTATTGTTTTTTTCCAAACTTTGATCGTTGAATGTTTTAATGATAGAAAACAGAAATTGAGAAAAATATTAATTATGGATCGTGCGAATAATTTTGCAATGTCCACGATTGTTGATTTATACTCTTGAAGATGTATATATATTTTTTCACCTGTGTGTGTGTGTGTGTTTGCATTTTAGATAAAGCATGTATTTCATACTTTGAAGGCTTTTGTGTGACGACGGGAGCCTTTTTTTTTGCTCGTGATAATTGCCACGGCAATTCGACCCTGGGCTAAAAATGCAAACGCTGAGCGTAATCTTTCGAAGAGTTTCATTGCAACATGTGAAGCAGAATTGAGAAGAAAAATGACTCAAATAATGATGAAATTTTTAATATTTTTAAGACGAACCAAAAAGTACAAAATAATAACTACTATTCATATAAAGATTTCTAATCCCATGCAGATTGTCCTGGGAATTTAATTGTGCACTGAGAAATTTTTTGTTGTTGAAAATGCAAAAATTTGTTTGACTCAACCAAATATTTGTTTCCGGACGTTCAACGAGATCATTTTGGTAATTCAACAAAGATACAGTGGAAGTTTTAGTTAAATCGGTTAAATCGTTGCTTTAATGGGCAAAGTTTCAGTTCAATCAAATAAATATCTTTGTACCAAATAAATTGTGTGATTGAAAATACGAATTGTTTTTTGGTTACAGCTAAATTTATCAAGTCAAAATATACTAGAAATCAACGAAATATTTCTTTACGGCAACTCAGTAACGTTTACACCCAGAAAAAAGATCTAGTCGTAGGTACTATAATCGTTTATTTGATTATTTTTTAGTTACTTTAAAGAAAATTTTCTTTCCATTCAATTTTGGGCGATATTTACTTCCACTATATTTATTTATTTGAATTCCCTGTCATCGAGAAACAGGCCTCCAAGAAAAATTCTATTCGTTGTTACTAAATACTTATTCACCCGTAATCTCATCCGATCATATCTGCAGATTTGTCAGTACCCTAAAAATCCGCCAGGTGGCTACCTCTCGCACAAGCGAACCTGCCTCTCGACGCCTATAAGCTTTCCAAGCTCGTCTATGTTTGATATCCTTATTTTTCAGTATGGATATTTAATACATTGAACTTTGCGGCAAAACGCAAGAAGGTCGAATCCCCGAAAAGGATTCCCATAAAAAAGGGTCTTTTTTCTTTTCCCTTCTGCTAAAGAAAAGACGAAGCTCAACGAAATTGTAGCCTTCACATGTGTTGCTATTCATTCAAAGATTGAAATGTTTAAAAATATATATTGTGTAAATATTAAAAAAAAAAATTATTCCATTTAAATACATATTTGTTCAGTTTGAAATAATATTTATTAATATTAAATAAAAATTTATTAGATCGCAATATATTTTCCTAGTAGGTCATTAAAAAAAAAAAATTTCGTTGACACGAATAGAGTTGTATTAGGCCGGCCTACAACTAAAAAAATTTATTTGGCTTGACTAGGATTTAGTTAAATGTACTAGATCTTTTTTCTGGGTGTAAATTGGACTTAACTGTATCTGGAAATTGACCAAATAATTTCGTTCACCTCGTATCTTATGGTTAACCAAATCCATTTGTTGAATTAATTATAGTTTCATTATTTCAAACAAATTAATATTGAATCAACTAAATTGTTTTCAACTAAATGGATTTAGTTGTTTTAACTGAACTTTTTTCTCAGTGTGGATTCTTATTAGCTATGATGATACTTGTGAGATTTTTAATAAAAATTGTGAGGCCCGAGCAATAAATAATAGTAAAAAGTTTAGAGAATTTCCTTGAAAAAAAGCACAGAAAATGAATTCTAAATGAATTCTAATACAATCTAATGTATTTTCATAGCTAATGAAAAATTACAATCACAAAACTTTCAGGACAATTTTTGTGGGCTAGGAGAAATTATTTTATACTGTTGTATCCGTTTTGAAATCTTGATGTTTTGGAAATTTGATTTTTATTGAAATAATAATTTTCGCTTGCTAGTCTCGTGCGTGTATTTGTCGTCGATTTTGTAGTCGATTTTTAAAGTACTTTGATGAGATAACGACATGTGACAAATTTAAGGTTTTAAGTTTAAAATTGATTGCAAGATTCCCACTGAACTTAGAGAATAGAGAACGATTTAACAAAAACGTGTTAAATAAAAATAAAAAAATAAAAATGTAAATTAAAAAAATATAAATTTTAAATTAAACATGTATCATTTTGGAATTAAAAATAAAAAATTTTGAATGTAAAAATTAAGTAAGATCGAGCATGTTCTCTCTATTTTCTAACAATGAATAATAAATAAATAAAATAATAACAAATAAATAAAATAATAATAAATAAAGAGCAACATTTAAACAATATTTTATGAAATTTTCATTGACGAATTTGTAAAATTCAGCACGTCGGACCTGATTTCCGGAAATCCCTCTAAAAAGTATCCTCGTGGTGGTCCCGAGATAGCTCATGATAGCTTTATTTTAAATTGAAAAATCAAATTTTATCTAGTAAACAAGTATATCTCGTGAAGTATTTGAAAAAAAATTTTTTATTTAAATTTATGGCAGAGTTGTATGCAAAACAGTACAATTTTTACAATTTACACTACATATGGATCTAGTAAAAATAGCCCTTGGAAAATTGGCCTCCGAAAAATTGGCCTCTGCTATCGGTTAAAACGTTTATTGAACTGTTTCGAATAAAAACAACTTTTTCAAATTGTGTAAGTTGTATAAGTAAAACTTGGTCTTTGGGGCTTCAAGCAGCACAAAAAACCTAAAAATTCGCTTACAAGCGAATGCTAAAGTTATTTTTATTCGAATGAAACAGTTCAATTGACGTTGTAACCGATAATAGGGCCCAAATTTCCGGGACCAATTTTCCGGGGACCACTTTTCCGGAAGCCTATTGGGGGCAAGTTTCCGGGGGACCACTTTTCCGGAAGCCAATTTTCCGGGGCGAATTTTTCGGGGACGGGAGGCAATTTAAATTCGCTTACAAGCGAATGCAAAAGTTATTTTTATTCGAATGAAACAGTTCAATTGACGTTGTAACCGATAATAGGGCCCAAATTTCCGGGGCCAATTTTACGGAGACCACTTTTCCAGAAGCCTATTGGGGGCAAGTTTCCGGGGGACCACTTTTCCGGAAGCCAATTTTCCGGGGCGAATTTTTCGGGGACGGGAGGCAATTTAAATTCGCTTACAAGCGAATGCAAAAGTTATTTTTATTCGAATGAAACAGTTCAATTGACGTTGTAACCGATAATAGGGCCCAAATTTCCGGGGCCAATTTTACGGGGACCACTTTTGCAGAAGCCAATTGGGGGCAAGTTTCCGCGGGACCACTTTTTCGGAAGCCGATTTTCCGGGGCGAATTTTCCGGGGACGGGGGGCAATTTTCCGGGGGACCACTTTTCCGGAACCTAATTTTTCGGGGCAAATTTTCTCGGGGGGGGGGGGCAATTTTCCGGGGGACCAATTTTCCGGGGGACCAATTTTCCGGGGGACCAATTTTCCAGGGGACCAATTTTCCAGGGGACCAATTTTCCGGGGGCTATTTTTCCCGTTACCAATTTTATTACACTGATCTAAAATTCAAGCTTAATGGCAGTGATTAATTCTATTATTATTGTAATTATTATTATTTATTGATTCTATATTTTCCGCTCGGCGACGAAATTTTTCTATTTCTGGCAACGTTGCCCCAAAACGTTTGTCGTTACATTTTGCAAAGTGAGGTACGCGATTATTTCTCTCTCTCTCTTTCTCTCTCTTTCCTCGAGCGTCCCTCGTGGTATCTGCGATTCTATAAACTTCTCCTGAATCCCAAAGGATCGATAAATATATACATAAATGTTGAGTCTTTCTCTCTCTCATTTCCGTAATTCGATTTCCGGCTCTCTTTCTATCTCGGAGAGAAATATCGATTCGAAAAACGTTTACCTCGAGCAAACGCTTAAATTATGTTTCCCCCAACAGTTTTCGATCTTCATACATATATGCTCTCACATATATATGGGATATTCAATAACAAATCGATCAAATATCTCGATTGTCATTTTATCTTGTGCGAGAAATTCCCATGAAAATGTGAAGAGAGGCTTTTTTGGAAAAATGAAAAAAAAAAATCAAAACTCTTTTGCAGCACTATATAATACTTTGGAAAATTTAGAAAACGAAATTTACGGTAGTTCAGAGTCGTGAAAAGGGTAAATTGGCATGGAATTTCTCGTGTATGGTAAACGGGCGAGAAACGTGATCGGTATATTCGGCGAAACTGCAATATCGATCCGCGAAACCGACAACTCGGGTCTTCGAATGTTGGATTTGCCTTTGTTATCGCCATTATCACCGGTGAATATTCGTATAAAACTTAAATTTAATATTTAAAAAATCATATTTATTACGAATCCACAAATAAATATTTATTTCAATACTTATATGTTTAAAGATTTATAAATAAATGAAAAAATATTTATATTCATATTTATATTCGTAAATTTGATGAATACAAATTTATAATGCACACAGATATGGATATTTTTTGAAATATTTGCATGTATAAAATTTTCTAAATAAATAATTAATAAATATTGACATTTGGGTCATTCCATGTCAAATCGACCAATAGTTAGAATCAACCCCTTTCAATTTCGATGAAATTTCGTCAGAAGTCTTCTTTTATTATAAAACAAACTTCTACCTAAGGAAAAAAATCAATTTTTTTTTTCGAAAATTCAAATTTTCACCGATTTTTCAATTTTTCAAGTTTATTTTTTTAATATCTCGAAAACTATTATAGTTAGGAAAAAATCGTTCTAGGTTCATCTGGGCTACAAAAAAAAAATATTCCGAAGAAAACTTTTGAAAAGTGATGAATTAGAAAAATTTTGAATTGTTAAAAATCGTGAAAATCCACGATCAACATTAAATTTTTAGTTCAATTTTTTAAAAATATAATACCTTAAGAGATCCTGAAATTTCCAGAATTGCATGATTTTTTTTTCAAAAACATGAATTTTTGTGAAACATTTTTTTTTCTTTTGCCTCTAAGTTGAGTAAAGTTGAGCAATCATGTAATTTTTACTGCTCAAAATAAAATAAAAATATATAATCAAAAATTTAATGTTGATCAAGTATACTCTTTAAGACGAAACCAGAATTATTTTTTCGTAACTATAATAGTTTTCGAGATATTTAAAAAATAATCTTAAAAAATTGAAAAAATGGTACAATTTTGAATTTTGCATAACTTTCGAAATTTTTTTTTTCAAATTTTTCTCCTTCAGTAGAACTTCGTTTTATGATAAAAGAAAACTTCTGACCAAATTTCATCGAATTTAAAAGTGGTTGATTCCAACTATTGGTTGATTTGACATGGAACGACCCATTTCTATTTATAAAAGTTCGTGAACAAATGGATGAGCATAGAAAAATGCGTTTGAAAATTCAATTAAAAAATAGGGTTAATATTGCGATTTTTTGAAAATTCAAGTCACGTGATCCTCGCGAAGGGCTTGATTTTATTATATGCAGTCGCAAAACATTGCGGTGCAATATTCGATCGTACCACAGACCGGTGAACTGATTTTTCGGAACGAAAAATCAGAAGTCTTCGTTCTCAGAAGTCCGCGAGTCGTAGTTGCAGATTTCGTTTGTTCTTTCAATTCGTGGAAAATTTGAAAAAATTCCTCGAGAGTGTACGAGGCTTTTAAGGATGTAGAGTCCCAAATCGCAAATGATGAGAAAATTCTGAAAATTTGGTATGTTTTTGGATGAATTATTTAACTCCGAACAATTAACATTAACAAATTAAATGAAATTAAATTGAATGTAGTCTTATGGAAACTGACAACTTTGCGATAAGTTTTTTTTTGACCTCTCAATTTTTTAATATCTACACTATATTGAAAGCAACGGAAAGATAATAAAGTTTATTGACAAATATTTTTTTTATCAGTTTAAAAAATTGTTCTTAACAAAATGTTAATATTTTAATAACGAGCTTCCTGATCGTCGTGAAATTTTTACACGACCTCTCAAATACTTCATACAAAAACATACCAAATTTTCAGAATTTTCTCATCATTTTTCATTTTAACCCTTAAAGAGGTTGAAGTAATGGTGATGGAATTCTGAAAATTTGATATGTTTTTACATGAAGTATTCAGGAGGTCGTGTAAAAAATTCATGACCATTAAGAAGCTATTTATTGAACAATTAACATTACAGTCGAAGTCCCCTTTTCTTAACCCCCCATTTCTTGATCATTCCCACATCTTGACCGGGTTACCTTGGCAACCATTCCCACATCTTGACTTCTCCTATTGATGATTGCAACACTCTGTAACCCAGTAGTTTGTAGGCGCGTGCGCAAGTGTGCCGAGATCAAAACAGCGCGTGCGCGCTCCCACGAGCATGCGCATGCTCGTGTGAGCATGCGCATGCTCGTGTCAGCAGGGGCTCAACATCCTTAAAAACATCATGAAGCACAAAAAACCATAAAATTTAATGATCGCGATTATCGCTATCAACGAAGTGCAGAAAAATTATATTTCATAGTAACAAAAGTAATATCCATAAATTAGTTATTTTTTTCTTGATAAGTGAAAACAAAATTCCATAAAAAGGTCTGGACAAAAATTTTAAAAAAATACCAAAAGCATCAGACAATGTAATAAAGGATTGTAAAATTAGGATTTTAATAAATCCTCAAGGATTTTGAAAAAATTGATTGTTTTTGTAATTCAGTGATGAGTGAATTTTTTGTTTGTTTGAAATGATTTTTCGACTGACGTTTTTGCGACATTTTTATCGAGGGGAAAATTTTCAAGTTGAATCTTGTGAAAAAGCATTATACGATCGCTCGGTGGTATTTTGGAGAGGGGAAAGTAGGATTTGCGCAGGGGATTAATGTTTTTGTTATCCGGAAGTGGGTGTTCGAGCGAGAGATGATTGTACTTTCGAGACTTTCCTTACAGCCTCTATATATAAATATATATGGGGCATTCCATACCAAACCGACCAATCCGTAGTCCCGACCATTTTTGATTATGTTGAAAATTTTCTATTTTTTTGTACGTTCCGAAAGCAGTCTTTCAGAATTTTTTTTAGACTTTTGTCTCAACCCTTCCAACTTTTTCAAAATTTCACACCATTTTTTTAAAAATGCGCATAACTTTTTAAAAAACGGAGCTATCAAACAAAACAGAAATTCATCATTCTTTTCGTCTTGAGTCGTAGTTTTATAAAAACAAATACAACAAAAATATCGATATTTATTTTTATGTTTTTTTTTCAATTTTACAGCCAAAATATTTTTTGTTTAAGCTTGGACCATTTTGATATTTTTTGAAAAAATACACCACTTTTTGAGAGACATTTTTAGAGGTACAAACAAATTCGCAGCTTGTGATATTCATAATTTGTATTTTTTGTCTATTTTTGAAGTTACACGTTACACTAAAAAAGTAAGATAAACGACCGCTGCGGTGGTCATTGGGATTTTAGTGTTACCTGTAACTCAAAAAATAGGTAAAAATTACAAGTTACGAATATCACAAGCTACGAATTTTTTAGTACTTGTAAAAATGTCTCTTAAAAAGTCGAAAATTTTTTCAAAAAAATCAAAATGGTCCAAGATGAAAAAAAAATTTTTTTTTGTTTAAAACTGAAAAAAAAACATGAAAATTAGTTCCGATATTTTTTTGGTATTTTTTTCATGAAACTATAACTCAAGACGAAAAAATGATCATCTATGTCATTTTTTGATATCTTTGTTTTTTTTAAGTTATGCGTATTTGAAAAAAACTGTATGAAATTTTGGAAAATTTATCGTGGTTAGAAGGGTTGAGACAAAAATCTGAAAAAATCTAAAAGACTGCTTTCAGTACGTATACAAAAATAGCAAATTTTCAACAAGATTGAAAATGGTCGGGGTCACGGATTGGTCGGTTTCGTATGGAATGGCTCATATATAATATGCGTTGAGATATAAAAGCGAGTTTTAGAGATTCCATCTCGTGAAGTAGACGTTTTCTGCTCGTATCGAAGTCTCTCACAAGAGATGGCGCTACGCTCAAAGAAGTTTCGCGCGAGACTTCAAAATGCAAAATGATTGATAAATACACAAATATGAAGAATTCATCGCGAACTCAGTCTCACTTTTTCCAAAAACCTCCTAATTTTTTTTCAATCCTTCGCAATTTCTTAATGTTTAATCATTTCAATTTCTCAATCGTAAATAGGGCACATAATAAAGATTGCAAAAAAATTTAAATAAATATTTTGTTTTTTAAATACATCCTCTCAAAAATTCAGGCGTTGGAAAAAAATAGCTCGGGTCTCCAGCGACCCACGATAACTAAATCGGGTTGAAAATCTTGAATAAAATTAATAAAATAATCGACAATGAAAAATGGTGATGAAAAAAAGGATTTGGTATAGCTCGAGGCGGAATTTGTGGAGAATGAATTATATACTTGGGTGTATATGGAAAGAGGGAAAGAGCATTTACAATGAACTGAGAAATGTGAGAGAAGGGAATAGAAATTCATGATTTTGTCGACTTCCGCAAGCACGAAAATTTATATATATATATATATATATATATATATATTAGAGTGAATCGAAAAAATTAAAAACTGTTGGCTACCCTCAAAAATCAAAGATATCGTTGAAATAAAGATCTCTGTGCAACGGTTCGATTTTTTGAATTTTTTTAGAGGGCACGCGGGACGTTCAAAAACGCCATTTTTATAGCATTAAATTTACTATATCACTGATAAACGAATACAGATCGTTCAAAAAATTCTGAATTTTTTATTCAAGGTGCCCAGATATGTACTCTCTCAAAACCATATTTACTGAACATTAACAAATGGTTCATATATTCAAAGAAAAATCTGAAAAACAATATTTTCACTATTTTTCAAGTAATTATATTGCATGATTCTAAAACGTCTTCTAAAACGTTTTTCTATTCCTACCATCTTTTTTTTTTTTGTAAAACTCGGTATCAGTATTGCTTACAATGCGAAAATGGCTAAAAATTAAATATTTCTTTTGGAAATTTTCATATTTAAAAAGATTTATTTTTTAGCAATTTTCGCATTGAAAGCAGAACTGATACTCAGTTTTACAAGAAAAAAGAAGGAAGAAATACAAAAACGTTTTAGAAGACAAAAATCAATATAATTATTTGAAAAATAGTAAAAATATTGTTTTTCAGAGATTTTTTTTCCAAGATACGAACCATTTGTTAATGTTCAATAAATATGGGTTTGAAAGAGTACATGTATGGGCACCTTGTATAAAAAATTCAGAATTTTTTGAATGATCTGTTTCCGTTTATCAGTGATATAGTAAATTTAACGCTAAAAATGGCGTTTTTCAACGTCCCGCGCGCCCTCTAAAAAAAATCAAAAAATCGAATCGTTGCACAGAGAACTTTATTTCAACGATATCTTTGATTGCTGAGGGTAGCCAATAGTTTTTAATTTTTTCGATTCACCCTAATATATATATATATTGTATATGTATTTAGCTATATCGGGAACAGGTCGAGGAGAAAAATATCTCGAATGCCAGCCCTTTTGCGAAATATCGTACGGGGAGGCGATACGCCGTGAGAGTTTTCTCGATTGAGATGCAAATATTTCATGCATATATATAGATTTATTATATACCTTCGAGTCTTTTCCACAAATGGCGAGTACCATTTCAATCGTTTTTTTATTTTTATATATATATATATTCAAGACTTTCGCGCTGCACAATGGGCCATCGATAACGCTTTGTAAATTTATCGCCTGTTCATGACGCTAGTATGAACTTTGATAAACGTATTTTTGGGCATTCCATTTAGAATTGCATTTCTGGGCACTTACAGTGAAAAGTGCCTTATATTTATTATTTACTTTGTGAACAGGGTGTGCAATTTTATACATTAACCCTCCGTGGTCACACTTATCTGGGTCGATTTGACCTTGACCATTTTTGAACAAGTATCGTGATCAAACTATCGGTCGGATGAATCTCAAAAAATTACAGAACATCCTTCAAACATTCTAGTTGATGTATCAAAAATTAGTTTATGAGAAATCGAATGACTATACACCCAGAAAAAAAGATCTAGTCTCAGGTACTATAATCGTTCACTTGATTATTTTTTAGTAACTTTAAAGAAAATTTTCTTTCCATCCAATTTTGGGCGATATTTACTTCCACTATATTTATTTATTAAAGGTTGTTCAGAAGCAAATCACGTTTAATGAGAAAATTCTGAAAATTTGGTATGTTTTTCAATGAATTATTTAAGATGTGTAAAAATTTCACGACGATTTGGAAGCTCGCTATCGAATAATTAAGATTAACAAATTAAATAACATTAAATGTAGTCTTATGAAAACTGATATAACTCTGCGATAAGTTTTTTTTTGACCTCTCCATTTTTTAATATCCCCAATATACTGGAAGCAACGGAAAGAAAACGAAGTTTATTGATAAATATTTTTTTTATTTGTTTAAAAAATTGTTTTTAACAAAACGTTCATTTCTTAATAACGAGCTTCCTAATCGTCGTGAAATTTTTACACGACCTCTTAAATACCTCATGCAAAAACATACCAAATTTTCAGAATTTTCTCATTATTTTTTATTTTAACCCTTAAGGAGGTTGAAGTAATGATGATGGAATTCTGAAAATTTGGTATGTTCTTACATGAAGTATTCAGTAGGTCGTGTAAAAATTTCACTACGATTGAGAAGCTATTTATTGAACAATTAACATTCAAAGGTTTCATAGCTTCTAAACAACCTTAAGGATGTTGAGTCCGTACCGTTCCGTCCAAAAGTTTTTCATTTTACTGAATTTTATTGGGATTGATTGATACTTCAATTCGTATCGTAACACCGTTGATGTGAAAAGAAGTATCGCAATTGTGCATATTAATGATCGCAAATTCTTAATTACGTATTATATCAAGTTTTCACAATGTTTTTACAAGCGAGGATTAACTTTTGGATGTTTTGTCCAAACTTGACAACGCTAAAATTTCGATAGTGGAAACCGTTCATTCTCAAAAAAATGTTAATTATTTTATATCGCAACTATAGAAATATAACATGAAATTACTTTGAACTGCAAAAAAAAAAACGATATTTTTAAACAATATTGATATTTAAAGTAGTCGCTGTATTAGCTTTACATTTGGCAACGTTGCGTGCATTCGTAAGTTGGCACGACTGAGAACTGTACGATCGAGAGCAGTCGCGACGGTCGCGATTGAATGTCAAACTGACAGCAAATATAACCTCGAAACCTCTTTATCGTGGATGAAACGACGTCGTCCGTGAACGAAAATGAGTATTTGAATTTCCCGCTACTTTCAGTCTATGCAACGGTGCCGCTATTTTCTTGTTTCTTGCTGTGAAAACCACGTACTGTGTTTTTATTACTTATTTACTAGAACACGAGCTTCCTAAATATCTTGAAAAAATTACACAATGCTTCTAACATGTTTTTCCTCGAGTGCAATTTTTTTTGTATTTTTGACATCATTTTTTATAACAAAAAAAAATAATAATTGCAAATTTACTTCAGTTTCCATAAGGCTACATGTAATTTTTTCATTCAAATTTCTCAGTAACCAGCTTCCTAATCGTCGTACAATTTTTACACAACCTTTCAAATGTTGCACATAATGGCATATCAAATTTTCAATATTTTATCATCATTTTCAATTTGGGACTCAACATCCTTAAATCCCCTGTCATCGAGAAACAGGCGTTGAAGAAAAATTCTATTCGTTGTTACTAAATACCCGTTTCACCCGTAATCTCATCCGATTATATCTGCAGATTTGTCAGTACCCCAAAAATCCGCCAGGTGGCAACCTCTCGCACAAGCGAACCTGCCTCTCGACGCCTATATCTTTCTCAAGCTCGTCTACGTTTGATATCCTTATTTTTTAGTGTGGATATCAAATACATTGAACATTGCGGCAAAACGCAAGATGGTCGAATTCCCGAGAAGGATTTCTATAAAAAAGGGTCTTTTCGTTTCCCTTCTGTTAAAGAAAAGACGAAGCTTTACGAAATCGTAGACTTCGTATGTGTGACTATACATTCAACGATTGAAATGTTTAAAAATGTATATTGTGTAAATATTAAAAAAAAAATTATTTCATTTAACTACATATTTGTTCAGTTTGAAATAATATTTATTAATATTAAATAAAAATTTATTAGATCGCAATATTAGTAGGTCATTCAAAAAACAAAATTTCGTTGACATGAATATAGTTGTATTAAGCCGGCCTAAAACTAAAAAAATTTATTTGGCTTGACTAGGACTTAGTTAAATGTACTAGATCTTTTTTCTGGGTGTATATATTTAAAAAAAATTTTAAAGAAGAAAAGTAGTTGCGGGGTCGTTTTGACCCTGAGTGACCACGAAAGGTTAATGGAACATAGAATAGTGCATTATCATTTCTGAAGATTTTTATCGCATTTTTTTAATCGCTTCAAATTTATTTACTTGTGTTTCAGAATTTCATCGCTTCCTGAGGCCCATTACACGTGAATGGATTGCAAACTTAGCATTGGCTAGAGGGGCAATTACGAGTGAATTTTACGAAAGCCCGACGGTGCAACCTCACAGCCCGTACTCGATGAGTGTCAGTTGAATTTTACATAAATTTTTATTTAATTTAACTATTTATCTACGATTTTTAATGAACAAAAGAGTGTTTTTGATAATCAAATTTGAAAAAAGTAGTATGGAAGATTTTTTAATTATTTTGAAATTAATTTCCAACAGTTTACCGTCGGGTTCTTATTTTTAGATAATTTATCATTTTTAGGGTTCTCATTTTTAGATAATTTTTAATGATCAAAAAGTTATTTTTTATTATTGAAATTGTTTCTACATTTTGAGAAATACTTTCTAACAATTTTCCTTTGATTTTTTTTTCTTTGGCTCATAATATCAATGAAAATGTCTGCGTTGGACTTTATGAACATTTCATCGAAGCAAACCATTTTTAGATAATTTTTAATGATTAAAATGTCATTTTTTATTATTGAAATTGTTTCTGCATTATTTAAAAATAATTTCTAACAATTTTTCTTTCGGTTATTATTATTTTTTGACTTGTAATATCAATGAAAAACGTCGCGTATGATTTTAGATAGATTTTATTGAATTGAATTATTTGTTGACAATTTTCGATGATTAAAACATATTTTCCTATTATTAACATTTTTTTCATCATTTCTAAAAATAACGTCCAACAACTTTCTTATGAGTTATTATCTTTCTTTGCCTTGTTATATCAATGAAAATGACTGCGTTTGGTTTTTCAAACATTTCATTGAATAGAACTATGTTTCATCATTTTCGACGATTAAAAAGTACTCTTTTATTATTTAAATGTTCTCTACATTTCTAAAAATAATATTTAACCTTTTTCTCTTTAGTTATGATTATTCTTTAACTCGTAATATCAATAAAAATCGTTACTTTTGTTTTTACATACATTTTATTGAATTGAACAATTTTTATCAAAATTTTCAGTGATGGAACAAATATTTGTTATTTTAGTTCTTTTCATGGTAAAAGTATCGGCGTACAGATCCCCAGAGATATTAGTTGAAAAACCAGTTGACGCGGACCCCTTTAATCAAGCACGGCACAATCGGCACGCGCGTGCGTTCATCTTCTTGCGGTCCGTATATGATCTATATGGGGCGTTCCATCCCAAATCGGACAGTATGAAAAACTTTTTTTTTTATTTCTTCAATTTTTTAATATTTTTTAGTACCCATTAAAAGACCCTTCCTGTTAAATTTTGAGATTTTTTTTGTTACCCGTTCAAAAGATATTAAATTAACAAAAAAAACCGCTCTTTTTTTTGGTAATTTGGTCATAACTTCTTTGATAATGGTCCAAATTAAAAGTTTTTTTTCAAAATTTTTGTTTTTTCGTGGCCTTTGCAGAAAAAAATACAACGAAAATATTCGACGCGTTTTTGAATGAGTTTTTTGAGTTTTAAACTTCAAATCGCGGTTTTAAAAGTGGGTGTCATTTTACATTTAAAAAAATTTTTTTTTTTCAAACATCTATCTATTCAACAATTTATCCGATCGTGGGATTTCAATAACTACTATTTTTTTTTTTTGAAAATTAATTTTTTTATTCATAAATTATTATGAATACCAATTTTTGTTACTGTATAGTATTTTTTTAATCATTTTGAATTAACTTTGACACTTTTTCATTGTTAACAGATTTTAAAAATTAACAATTAGTCGATGAGCAAATAACAACAGTTCAAGAATTGTATGAGTGGGCATTGAACCTAAATAGTCTACCGAATATCGCTGTCAAATTTTCACCTGAGAAACATTATTTAGATGCAAAAGAAAGATTTTATTTGCGATATAATACTGCGAAGTCAATCACAGGGGGACACAAAAATTTCATTCAATTATTCCAATGAGCAACGGAAACGTATTGGCAAAGGAATATTCTAATTCAGGAAATAATCGTATATGGAAGGTTTTCAAAAAAATACGCGAATAAATAAGAACTGTTGTTATTATTGTTCATAAACAGACTTAACGATTAATTATTAACTTTAAGGACCTGTTAACAATAAAAAAGTGTAAAAATAAATTCTAAATATTGAAAAAAATATTATACAGTAACAAAAATTGGTATTCATGATAATTTTTTTTTTTTAATTTTAATTTTCAAAAATCGAACAAAACTAGTAGTTATGGAAATCCCACAATCGGAATAGTCTTAAAAATTGTTGAATTGTTGAAAGCAAAAAGTTTAAAAAAAAATCAATAATGACACTCACTTTTAAAAACGCGATTCAAAGTTTTTAACTGAAAAAACATTCAAAAACTCGTCGAATATTTTTGTTGTATTTTTTTTCTGAAAAGGCCATAAAAAAACAAAAATTTTGAAAAAAAACCTTTTAATTTGGGTCATTATCAAAAAAGTTGTGACCAAAATACCAAAAAAGAGCGGTTTTTTGTCAATTTAATATCTTTTGAACTGTACATATCTGTATAATGTCTTTTGAATTGTATCGAGAGATGGGAATGTTATTTTTTGAAAATTCGTCGCAAATCGATTTAAATTTAGAAATTCCGAATTTTCAAGGCCAGGTGCAATTTGAGTTTTTTTTACTATTTAAATAGTCGATAGAATGAGAATTTTGAAAAATTGAATGAAATGCCCCATACATGTTTGGGTACCAAGATTCTTATCTCCCCCAAAAAAGGACATTGAAATTAAAATAACACGTTAAAGTAAAAAAAAAAAATTAATTTTCGCTCTTAACCAAGACTTTTTTCCTTGTGCATTGATGGTGTTCTTAATTGATTTTTTCCAATTTAATAAATTTTGAAAATGACTATTGTATCGAGAGATTGAAATGTAACTTTTTTTAAAATTCGTCACAAATCGATTTAAATTTAGAAATTTCGAATCTTTGAGGCCACATGCAATGTGAGAGTTTTTTCTAACTATTTAAATAGTCGATAGAATGAGAATTCTGAAAAATTGAATGAAACGCCCCATACATGTTCGGGTACCAAGATTCTCATCTCCCCCAAAAAGGACATTAAAATAAAAATAACACGTTAAAGTATCAAAAAAATAATTAATTTTTGCACTCAAGCAAAATTTTGTCCTTTTGCACTGACGGTGTCCTTAATTTTTTTTTTCAAATTTAATAAATTTTGAAAATGAAAATTGTATCGGGATGTAATTTTTTGAAAATTCGTCCCAAATCGATTTAAATTTAGAAATATCGAATCTTTAAGTCCAGATGCAATTTGAGAGTTTTTTTTTACTATTTAAATAGTCGATAGAATGAGCATTTTGAAAAATTGAATGAAATGCCCCGTACATGTTTGGGTACCAAGATTCTCATCTCCCCCAACAAAGGACATGAAAATTGAAATAACACGTTAAAGTATCAAAAAAATAATTAATTTTCGCTCCTAACCAAGACTTTTTTCCTTTTGCACCGATGCAGTCCTTAATTTTTTTTTTCAAATTTAATTAATTTTGAAAATGAAAATTGTATTGGGAGATGGGAATGTAACTTTTTAAAAATTCGTCGCAGATCGGTTTAAATTTAGAAATTTCCAATCTTTGAATCCAGACGCAATTTGAGAGTTTTTTTTTACTATTTAAATAGTCGATAGAATGAGAATTTTGAAAAATTGAATGAAATGCCCCATACATATTTGAGTACCAAGATTCTCATCTCCCCAAAAAAGGACATTAAAATTGAAATAACACGAAAGTAAGTAACAAAATATAATTAATTTTCGCTCTTAACCAAGACTTTTTTCCTTTTGCACTGATGGTGTCCTTAATTTTTTTTCAATTTTAATAAATTTTGAAAATGAAAATTGTATCGAAAGATGGGAATGTAATTGAAAATTTGAAATGTTTTTGAAAATTCGTCGCAGATCGATTTAAATTTACAAATTTCGAATCTTTGAGGCCAGAGGCAATTTGGGTGAAAATTTTGAAAAATTGAATGAAACGCCCCATACATGTTCGTGTAAGCTGTGCACTGGTCCACAGGGGAGTCGTCTCCATCTCTCTCATTTTTCTCGACACACACGCGATCCAGTTTAGCGATACGCGGACCGGCAAATTAAGTTCAATGAAGCGAGTTACTATATACACGAGCATATCGCCCAACAGAGACTTGTCCACGCGCTCGCACATCGTCCATTAATATCTTTTTATTCAATTGTGTAACTCGTTCTCCATCGTTGTCGCCCCTCACTTCTTTTTCGTTCTTTTCTTCGTCCCGCATGAACGATTTATTTATCAATATATACCAAAATTACAATAATCAATTAATTCCATTTATGGATCATTAAATTGTTCAAAGACTTTTCGGATCTGTTTTGTCTTTTGAAAGAATAACTAGCATTAAATGCGATAACGAAAAAATATTTTTCAAAAATTAAGCAATTTATAATTGAAAAAAAAAAATTTGTTCAATTTTTTATTTATGGAAAAATAATTTTTTTACAAGACAACAAGTTTTAATTTTTCGCACTTATTGATTATCGGACTCATTGATTGATATTTTGATGAAGCATTTGCGAGGCTCTTATTATTTGGAAAAAATTAATCAAACCAAATTTTTCTCGTTTCGTTAAATTCCTTGGAAAATTTTGTCGTTAATCGTCTTCGAAACAAAGTCAATAAAATGTGGAAGCAAAAAAGAGTGAGACAAAAAAATAGAATTTAAAAGAAAATTGAAATAATTATCGGTGAAAACATACTTTTTTAGACTGTAATTAAATGTAATATATTATTTAGTTAAATTTAATTGAAAAATAATTATTTTTATTCATTTCCATAAAATCATCTGAAATTTAATGATTTTCGATACTAAAAATTTATCGTTACTCGTCTTCGAAATAAATTCAATAAAATGTGGAAGAAAAAAAGAGTGAGACAAAAAAATATAATTTAAAAGAAAATCGAAATAATTATCGGTGAAAATGTACTTTTTTAGATTTTAATTAAATGCAATATTTTATTTTATTAAATTAAATTAAATTTTTTTTTATTTCTATTAATTTCCATAAAATCATCTGAAATTGAATGATTATAAAATGTGGTAGAATAAAGAGTGAGACAAAAAAATAGAATTTAAAAAAAATTATTATTATCGGTTAAAATTTACTGTTTTAGATTTTTAATTAAATGTAATATTTTATTTTATTAAATTAAATTTTTAAAAATTTTATCTCTATTAATTTCCATAAAATCATCTGAAATTTAATGATTTTCGACACAAAAAATTTGTTGTTAATCGTCTTTGAAATAAATTCAATAAAATGTGGTAGAATAATGAGTGAGACAAAAAAATAGAATTAAAAAAAAAAAAATTTATTATCGGTGAAAATTTACTTTTTTAGATTTTAATTAAATGTAATATTTTATTTTATTAAATTAAATTTTAAAAAAATTTTATTTCTATTAATTTCCATGAAATCATCTAAAATTTAATGATTTTCGACACAAAAAATTTGTCGTTAATCGTCTTTGAAATAAATTCAATAAAATGTGGTAGAATAAAGAGTGAGACAAAAAAATAGAATTAAAAAAAAAATTATTATCGGTTAAAATTTATTTTTTTAGATTTTAATTAAAGGTAATATTTTATTTTATTAAATTAAATTAAAAAAAAAAAATTATTTCTATTAATTTCCATAAAATCATCTGAAATTTAATGATTTTCGACACAAAAAATTTGTCGTTAATCGTCTTTGAAATAAATTCAATAAAATGTGGTAGAATAAAGAGTGAGACAAAAAAATACAATTTAAAAAAAAATTATTATCGGTTAAAATTTATTTTTTTAGATTTTAATTAAAGGAAATATTTTATTTTATTAATTTAAATTTAAAAAAAAATATTATTTCTATTAATTTCCATAAAATCATCTGAAATTTAATGATTTTCGACACAAAAAATTTGTCGTTAATCGTCTTTGAAAAAAATTCAATAAAATGTGGTAGAATAAAGAGTGAGACAAAAAAATAGAATTTAAAAAAAAAATTATTATCGGTTAAAATTTATTTTTTTAGATTTTAATTAAAGGAAATATTTTATTTTATTAAATTAAATTAAAAAAAATAAATTATTTCTATTAATTTCCATAAAATCATCTGAAATTTAATGATTTTCGACACAAAAAATTTGTCGTTAATCGTCTTTGAAATAAATTCAATAAAATGTGGTAGAATAAAGAGTGAGACAAAAAAATAGAATTAAAAAAAAAATTATTATTATCGATGAAAATTTACATTTTTTGGATTTTAATTACATGTAATATTTTATTTGATTAAAAATTTTTTTTACTCTTTATTAATTTCCATAAAATTATCTGATTGTGAAATTTAATGATTTTTGATACTTTTGTCAGCAGGTTAGATTGACAGGGGGTCATATGGTGAAGCAGAGGAGGTTTATTGGAAATACGAATAACAAGATGATCAACATACGGGAACATTTATAGGCTCGTAAAACGCATGTGCGCATTGTGAAATCCGTGGATTTACAGTCTGTCTATCGATAGAATTTTTTTTTTCATCATTGACGTGAAAAAAAAAAAATAATTAACAGCAAACTGTGATAGATCAAAATCAAGCGTTGGCTCCTTATTTTTCTTCTCCGTTTTGCGTTGAAACGCTTGGCATCTGCATACCAGAAAAGTTACAGGAAAATTTGCGGTGATTTTTCGTTGCAAAGAGGAGAAATATCTGTCCTCGTGAATTGAACCGCTCGAGGAGAAAAAAAAAAATTGCCAAGAAATTCACGATAATCAAGGAGACAGAGAGATCACACGATCACACGATTTAACAGTGTGGTGTCTGGATCGAAAAATAATTTGCAGCGTAGAAAGGAAAAAAGATCTTTGAAAATCAATGCAATAGAACCACGTGGATGAATTTTGATTTTAATCGTTTTGGGAGTGATCGCAATTGTTATTCGATAACGCACATCGATCGACGAGCTTTTGTCTTTTTTTTTACAAAGGTAATTAATAAATCACAATGGTATTAAATTAATAAATTGATAAATTATTTTATTTTTTATTTTATTATTTTATTGATTATAAATATGGGTCATTCCATGTCAAATCGACTAATAGTTGGAATCGACCCCTTTCAATTTTTATGAAATTTGGTCAGAAGTTTTCTTTTATCATAAAACGAAGTTCTGCGAAAGGAAAAAAATTTAAAAAATTTTTTTCGTAAGATGCAAAATTCAAAATTTCACAATTTTTTTCAATTTTTCAAGTTTATTTTTTAAGTATCTCGAAAACTATTATAGTTACGAAAAAGTCGTTCTAGGTTCGTTTTAAAGAGTATACTTGGGGCTGCGAACAAATTTTTTGTAAAAAGATGAATTTGGTGAATTTTGGATTTTGAACATCGTGAACATCTAAGATCAACATTCAATTTTTTGTTTAATTTTTTTTATATAATACCTTGTATTGATCTTAAAAGATCCTGAAATTTTCAGAAAGAGGTGTTTTTTTTTCAAAAATATGAATTTTTGAATTTTGGTAAAAAATTTTTTTTTTGGTTTACCTCTCAGCTCAGTAAAGTTGAGCAATGATGTAATTTTTACTGCTCAAAATTACAAAATAACATGATAACTGAACTTTACTTAACTTGGAGGAGAAAACCATTTTTTTTTCCAAAATTCAAAAATTTATATTTAGAGATATTTAAAAATTAAACCTGAAAAATTGAAGAAATTGTGGAACTTTAATTTTGCATAACTTTCGAAAAAAAAAATCTTTTTTTCTCTGGTAGAACTTCGTTTTATGATAAAATAAAACTTCTGACCAAATTTCATCGAAATTGGAAGGGGTCGATTCCAACTATTGGTTGATTTGTCAGGAAATGACCCATATACAAATGATATAAATTAATATTAATGAATTAATAAATTTTGCCTCAGTTTACTTAATTTTGATTGATCGTTTTTTTTCAGGTTTTAGGTTGACAAAGTGAGGAAAAAGCCAAAGGAATATCAGTGATATATACATATTTCCAGTATTTTTATTTTTGAGAAGGAAATGGAAAGGAAAAACGAGTGATACGTTATACAGAAGGAGGACGGATGATTTATTTTTTATCCTACCTTATTGCTGGATCTGGAGTTTTATATTTTAAGAGCAAAGTGGATGACGCTTCGAGAGAATACTAAACGCACACATTGGCACAATTAACTCTATTTTTCTTCTGCTTCATCATCTTGACCCGTTTGCCATCGAGGCAGTGTTTCTTCATTATGGTGAGTGGAATCAATTTAAATTCTTTATTTATACTTAGGATTAATATCATTTTTTTTTTCATTTTCTCGACTCTCATTTCGTGTATTTGAGAACAGATTTTTGGAATGAAATATTTGCCTGATACAAACAAAAATGCAGTCCCCAGTATTTGCGCCAATAACTATTGTCGTATGTCCTTTCTAATATTGTAAGAATTCTCGTACTTTTCTCGTATTTTTCAAAATTTTCTCATTTTTTTAATTACATTAATTTTTGGTATTATGACATTTTATATTGTTATTGTATAAAAATACTCAAATGTCAAGATTTTTAATCATTAAAATGTTTCATTAATTTTTTTGACCACCCAAATATTTATTAATATTTTGTTTAATATCTTAATAAATATTGATTTGATTTGATTTGAATACTCGAATGTCAAGATTTTTTATCATTAAAATATTTCATTAATTTTTTTGACCACCCAAATATCTATTAATATTTTGTTTAATATCTTAATAAATATTGATTTTTTCGTCTCAAATTATATTACATTGAAGAAGTTAAAAATTGTATATCATAAATTGCGATATTTCCGTATTGAAACAATGTTGAAAAAACCATTATTCAGGGTGGCCACTGTCAGGGAAAACCTGGAAATACTGGAAATGTTAGCGAATTTTTTGAGTGTCAAAGAAATCAGGGAAATGCCAGGGAAATTAAATATTAGTCTGTGCAGCGTTGAAAAAAATTATGGGTGAACATTTTTTTTCTGCGCAGTGCTAAGAAAAAATTATGGGTGAACATTTTTTTCAGTTTTTTTTTTCCCCTGGAACATGCAATGTTCCTACCTTGTAACTTTTCTTTACAAATCCGTCAGGGAAATTTTCGAAAATGTCAGGGAAATGTCAGGGAATTTTTGTCGTTTTATTTAGTGGCCACCCTGTTATTGAGAAAGTTCCAATTCTATACATTTTTATTCTACACATGACCATTTTTACACAAAAGTTTCTACACACGTTATTCTACACAAAAGAAGTGGCAAGGGATATTATTCTACACAACAATTATTCTACACATTATTTTTCTACACATCACAGCCTGTAGCAAAACTCTGCATACGACGTTTTATATTCAACCCAAAAAAACAACAGAAACTCTGCAACGTGATTATCCATTCCAGTAGTATATATTGCTAAAGACTAGGAAAATAAAATAATGTGTAGAATAATAATGTCTAAAAAAGAATATTATTTTCTGCCACCTTTTTCGTGTAGAATTATATGTGTAGAAACAGGTGTAGAATAATTCCGTGTAGAATAATATTCTGTGCCACTTTGCTCGTGTAGATTAATGTGTGTAGACACAGGTGTAGAATAATGTTGTGTAGAATAATATTCTTCGCCACTTCGCTTGTGTAGAATAATGTGTGTAGAAACCGGTGTAGAATAATTTTGTCTAAAACAAATATTTCTTTCTGCTTCTCTGGTGTAGAGTAACATGTCTCTTTTCTTGTGTAGAATAATTTGTGTAGAAACTTTTTTGTAGAAAATGTCATGTGCAGGATAAAAATGTGTAGAATAGAGGCCTCCTCAAACCGAGTTACATCGTAATGCGCTGTTTTTTTTTTCTCTTTGGAGTTCATTGAACTATTGAGAAAGTAATTTCGCATTGAACGATGACGAAACTTTTGCACTTATCTATGATCGAAAATTCTAGGGAATAGAAAAAAAAACTATTTATTTATATAAAATTGTTTATTGGGATAAAATCGAATGCTTCGCGATCCTTTGCATTTCCTCTGGTACAAAATGTGCTGGCAACGTCTCCGGGATGTTCTTTCGTCTTTCTCTCGTCTTGGAGCCGCACATTAGTCGTTTTGGTGCGAGAGAGATAGAGATCCAACGGGCGCGGGTGCCGAGTGGAAATTTCCGCTGCCCCACGCGGCGGCGCACGTATCCAACGTAAAACGAGCACATGTCCGACGGCCAAGTCTTGCCTGGCTTGTTCCTTTTGCCCATGTGGCGCGGTTGGCCTCCTCTCACGATATCCTCACAGTATATATGAGGCATTCCGCGTCAAGTCAGCCACCCCATTTTTTGAAATCGCCAAAAATCGCATACAAATTTTTAGAAAGTAGTTCCAGCTATCGAGAAAATTTGTGATTTTTTTCAGATTTTTAAATTACATTTTTTAACCGGAAAAAAATTCAAAAAATTTGTTTGTCCCATTTTGTAACTCGGAAATTATTCATCGTACGAAAAAAAAAGTACAACATGAAATTTAGGATTTTCAACGTGCTTTTCACTGAAATTGTTTACAAACTCCTTCGAAAGCTCTATATGCCATTTTTGGAGCAAATAATGTTTTGATATTTTTTTTTCTCAGAATTGACATCTTCGGTTCGTCTGTAGTTCAAACAGTTTCTTACTTGATATATTTACAGACTATAAACAAATTGGCGTAATGGAGAATCCATTATTTCAAATGCATTTTTATTGATACAATCTACACCCAGAAAAAAGATCTAGTACATTTAACTAAATCCTAGTCAAGCCAAATAAATTTTTTTAGTTGAGTCCGGCCTAATACAACTCTATTCGTGTCAACGAAATTTTTTTTTTGAATGAGCTACTAGGAAAATATATTGCGATCTAATAAATTTTTATTTAATATTAATAAATATTATTTCAAACTGAACAAATATGTATTTAAATGAAATAATTTTTTTTTTATATTTACATAATATATATTTTTAAACATTTCAATCTTTGAATGTACAGCAACACATATGAAGGCTACAATTTCGTTGAGCTTCGTCTTTTCTTTAACAGAAGGGAAAAAAAGACCCTTTTTTATGGGAATCCTTTTCGGGGATTCGACCATTTTGTGTTTTGCCGTAAAGTTCAATGTATTGAATATCCATACTGAAAAAGAAGGATATCAAACATAGACGAGCTTGGAAAGGTTATAGGCGTCGAGAGGCAGGTTCGCTTGTGCGAGAGGTAGCCACCTAGCGGATTTTTGGGGTACTGACAAATCTGCAGATATGATCGGAATAACTATTTAGTAACAACGAATAGAATTTTTCTTCAACGCCTGTTTCTCGATGACAGGGAATTCAAATAAATAAATATAGTGGAAGTAAATATCGCCCAAAATTGAATGGAAAGAAAATTTTCTTTAAAGTAACTAAAAAATAATCAAATAAACGATTATAGTACCTACGACTAGATCTTTTTTCTGGGTGTATCATTATAGAGTGATTCAACGAAATAGTGTAGATATTGATATTTGCGATACTGCGAAGACGATTCCAGGAACAAAGCAGTATCATTGCTGCATTCCCAAAAATCATGCCCAAATTGAAATAAAAAAGTACTCACTGCCCATAGAAACGACGGTGTATCCAAAGAGGGTAAATTAATTCTTTTTTGCAATCGAGAGACGCGAGTAGCCTTTGACTCAAATTTGAATAGACTTTATCGGTGTCCACACCCAGAAAAAAGATCTAGTACATTTAACTAAATCCTAGTCAAGCCAAATAAATTTTTTTAGTTGTAGGCCGGCCTAATACAACTCTATTCATGTCAACGGAATTTTTTTTTTTAATGACCTACTAGGAAAATATATTGCGATCTAATATATTTTTATTTAATATTAATAAATATTATTTCAAACTGACCAAATATGTATTTAAATGGAATAATTTTTTTTTTAATATTTACACAATATATATTTTTAAACATTTCAATCTTTGAATGTTTAGCTACACATGTGGAGTCTACAATTTCGTTGAGCTTCGTCTTTTCTTTAACAGAAGGGAAAAGAAAAAAGACCCTTTTTTTATGGGAATCCTTTTCGGGGATTCGAACATCTTGCATTTTTGCCGCAATGTTCAATGTATTAAATATCCATAGTGAAAAATAAGGATATCAAACGTAGACGAGCTTGTAAAGGATATAGGCGTCGCGGGGCAGGTTCGCTTGTGCGAGAGGTAGCCACCTGGCGGATATTTGGGGTACTGACAAATCTGCAGATATGATCGGAATAAGTATTTAGCAACAACGAATAGAATTTTTCTTCAACGCCTGTTTCTCGATGGCAGGGAAAACTAAAAAATAATCAAATAAACGATTATAGTACCTACGACTAGATCTTTTTTCTGGGTGCATGGGTCCATTGATAAAGTTTATTAAAAAGTACAAAAAGATCTTTAAAAAAATAAAAATGAAAAAAGTTAAGAAAATTGAAAAGTACAAAAAATAAACAAAAATGGGGGCTTTAGAAAATATCTATAGATAGTCTCAACCCTGTTAATGCACAGAGAAATTTGTGTATTCATTTGGGATGAAAATGGCATGGGAAGGAATGGATTCTCCAGTGAGCCAATTTTTTTATAGTCTGTAAATATATCAAGTAAAAAACTGTTTAAACTACAGACAAATCAAAGATGTCAATTCTAAGCAAAAAAATATCAAAACATTATTTGCTCCGAAAATGGCATATAGAGCTTTTGGAGGAGTTCGTAAAAAATTTCAGTGAAAAGTACGTTGAAAATCCTAAATTTCATGTTGTACTTTTTTTTGGAAGATGAATAATTCTCGAGTTACGAAATGGAACAAGAAATTTTTTATATATTTTTCCGTTTAAAATGTGTAACATAAAAATCTGAAAAAAATCACGAATTTTCTTGACAGTTTGAACTAATTTATAAAAATTTGTATGCGATTTTTGGTGATTTCAAAAAATGGGGTGTCTGACTTGACGTGAAATCCCTCATATATACACACATATACACATTTATATGAGTTATTCCGTGTAAACAGAGCCAACGTTAAACGTCTCCCCTCTTCAGATTTCGTTGATGACTTTTTCCAGGATCATCACTAAGTATACTCAAATTTGCATTTTTTCAATCATTCTTCGTTAAGCAAAATTGTAGCTCCGTAGAAAAAAATTTGTTGAATAATAATAACAATATACATGGGTCATGTCAAATCGACCAAGAGTTGGAATCGACCCCTTTCAATTTTGATGAAATTTGGTCAGAAGTTTACGTTTTTTATAAAATAAAGTTCTACCGAAGGAAAAAAATTATTTTTTTTTTCGAATGTTACGCAAGATTCGAAATTTCACAATTATTTAAATCTTTCAAGTTTATTTTTTAAATATCTCGAAAACTATTATAGTTACTAAAAAATCGTTCTGGGTTCGTCTGAAAGAGTATATGGGACTACGAAAAAAAAAATATTCCGAAAAAAAAATTTGAAAAATGGTGAATTTGGAGAATTTTGAATTTTTAAAAATCGTGCAAAGCCACGATCAACATTAAATTTTTGGTTTTATTTTTTTTATATAATACCTTGTACTGATCTTAAAAGATCCTGAAATGAGGATCTTTTAATTTTGGTAAACAACTTTTTTTTTTTACCAATTTCACCAAATTTTATAACATTTTATTGAACATTTAAATCTTGATACATTTTTTTACTTTTTCAAATTTTTTGTTTGTTGACCTTTATTAAAATAAACGCTGTCGTGAGAAAATCCAAACACATGGAAGGTATTTATGAGTCTCGGTAAAATCGCAGGAAAAATTGTGAAATCGATTTCGAAAGACCGAGCGGTCAGAGATCGATTGAGTCGACACGGAATAGCCTATATATGTATATGTACGAGGCGAGAATCGCAGTTTGCTGACCGAGCTCTCGCACGTTCGTACGATGTTGGGGCCCATGAAATGGACGTTGAAAAGCAGTTTATACACATGCATATGTCTGATTCGAATGAAAGAAAAAATCTCGAACCTCCGAACGTCGATATTCGAGCAATGGAAAATAATTCTTCGCTGAATTGCGAATTTAAATTGGTTAAAAAAATAAACAGACATTGAAAATTACTTGGAAATACAGCTTCTGATTTTACCAAAAAATATAGTAAAAAAAACCCTTAAGTATGGTCAATAATAATTTTCAATATGATTAATAATATAAATTATATAAATTTAAAAAAAATCATACGAGCAACTAACGAAAAAATTACGACTGTTTAAAAACGTGACGCAAAAATAAACTCAACCATACTAAAATTCTTTTTAGTCCAATAAAAAACTAAATATTTTATAGCGATAACGTAAAAACTGCCAAGTTTTTTTCTCTTCGCCACTTGATTATCATTTTTGAAATTGAGATCAACATGTTAGAAATATATTTTTTTAAATTTAACTATAAAATGGAACCTAATCCGGATACTGAATAATTACAGCATAATATACAATTGATAAATTATTATTATTATTTCTATTTTTCTGTTTTCGTTCAACGATTTTTCATCATAATTCTGCAAATAATAACATTTTGTTTAAACTTTAAATTTTTTATTTTTTCCATCGTTTATCATTGTTATTACAATTCATTATTAACCCGATCAGGTTATCGCTCTTTTCTGCACCTTGTCAGGTTATCGTGGGTCACTGAAGACCCGAAGTATGTTGAAACGCGTAATTTGCAATGAAAAAATCTGATAAAATTTCTGAACTCTCTTGAATACTTCTACTTTAAGAGGAGGCTAAATACCGACACTAACACCTCGAAATTGCCATCCAAACTTGCTCTTATACAAATGGATGGAATTGAATAAAATTTTAACAACATCATTGGAACAATGGCAGGAATGGAGCCTCACTAAAAAATTTTCGAAAAACGAAAAAAAAAATTACGGATTCACTTACCACCAAGAAACTGTAATTGAAAAACTTAAATTATTAAACTTTTACTGTATTTCGGGTGAAACAAAGAGTGAGGCTCCATGAAGAACGTCACGATACAAATATCGAGACGTTTTCGACATCATTTTATCAAAATGACTCGCCGTAAGTTTGGATGGCGCATCAAGAGATAAATATCGATAAATTGTAGTTTTATTGAAAAACGAAATGGCGAAATGTAGTTCACAGACGTGCGAGTGAGGGCAGCACCATGGATTCTGACGAGTAACCTATAATATTTAGGGGGCTCGAATGAGTTCGTTGGCATTAGCTGTAACGCATTTTAGCCTCTCAATTGACAATTGATTGTTAATTAATTTATCCCCCTCTTAATTGTCAAAATGTAATTAATTTTCATCCACGGTTGTCGGAGAAAGACTGGACGACCATGATACGTCGATAATGTAGGGATTGAATAAAAATGGTATTTAGCCTCCTCTTAAGGGCACACCATGAAGATTGCAAAAAAATTTAAACAAATATCTTGTTTTTCGCCATAAACACATCCATGACTCAAAAATTCAGACATTGACAGAAAGTAGCTCAGGTCTCCAGCGACCCACGATGACCGAATCGGGTTACTAACAACAACAACAACGACAACAACAACAACAACAACAACAACAACAACAACAACAACAACAACAACAATAATAATAATAATAATAATAATAATAATAATAATAATAATAATTGGTGGGAAAAATAAAATATGAAAGTTTAAACAAAATGTTGTTATTTGCAAAATTACGATAAAAAATCGTTGAAGGAAAATGGAAAAAGAGAAATGATTTTATTTCCGAATTTGCAGCGAGGACAAATTCGAAATAATTGATAAAAAATAAAAACGAAAATATTTTCATCGAAGACTGATTTTGTTTTCACAAATGCAATGCGACCGAGGTCGGGAACTTTTCACGCGGGATGGAAAAATATTCATGGATACAATATTTACATGTGTATTCGGACTTTCAGAGGGAAAATTGAAACGAATATATATTCGCGGAATAATAAGAAGCTCGAAAGAGCAAGCTTGGTCAATTCTATATTTGCATTTGGCCACTATTTTATTGCGACCTTGCTCGCTTTAACATGGAGACTGAGAATAAGTCCAAGAGAGAGAGAAAAAGCGAGGCAATCGTTGGAGATACTCGTTTCATTCGTTTGCCCCGCATACGTATATACGGGGCGTTCCACGCCAAATCGGACACCATTTAGCTTCTGCATGTCCGATTTTTTTGAAATTTTTTTACGTTTTAGTATTGGTTAAAAGAGGCTTCCATGATTTTTTTCATTTTTTTTTATCGAACCGTTTTCAAGATATCGATTTTTCAAAAATTACGTTACTTTTTTGGTTGAACGGCCATAACTTTGTGAAAAATGGACCAAGTGGGATGTTTTTTTTTTCAAAATTTTTGTTTTTAAACGTACTTTTGATAAAAAATATTGAAAAAATTTCAAACAGTATTTCTATAAGAATTTCAAGTTTTAAATATAAATTGTTGATTTACAAAAAACACGTACTGATCGATTTTCTTAATTTTTTTTTTGCAAAAAAACTGTCATTCATTCTACAACTCTTAAGCCCAAGTAGATGATGGGATAATGATAGGATCTATTTTTTTTTCGCAAAGTTATGGGTGTTTAAAAAAAAGCCACGTATTTTTGAAAAATCGATAGCTTCAAAACGGCTCGACAAAAAAATTTGGAAAAAATCATGGAGGACTCTTTCAACCAATACTGAAACATAAAAAATTTTCAAAAAAATCGGAGATGCAAAAGCAAAATGGAGTCCGATTTGGCGTGGACCGTCCCATATACAAAGTCATCATTGAGCTTATTATCCGTATGTGTGGAGATGTGGCGGGTCATTTGTTGAATCATTGGCTAATTTGGTCCAGCGAGTAATCTTATTTGGTGTATCAAGACCGTGCTTTCATCGCAGAAGAATTTAAACCCATTTCGTCTTTAAATTTTTCCGTATCGACCAATTTCGTATACGGATGATGAAAAAATTTAGGACGAAAATTTCAGAATCAGTATTCAATTTTTAGGTAACGGCATAAAAATATAAAAAGTATAAAAAATATAAAGTAAAAAAAGTAAAAATATATAAAAAAGTAAAAAAATATAAAAAATATAAAATTTGTTTATTTCATTTTTCAATAATGTCAAGGTTTTATTAACGCTGAACTTCACGAGTGTTTCTTTTTAAATTCTACACCAAATTTTATTAGTACATTACGATACGAGTGCGTTGAAACTTTTTCTGACGAGTCTGAGTTTGCAGCATGAGCCGAAGGCGAATGCTGCAATCACACGGGTCAGAAAAATGTTTCTCGCACGAGTTTCGTACAAAATTTTATTGCACGAGTGCGGAGACCGCCATTTTACGCACACTTCGTGTGCGTAAAATGGCGGTCCAGCGTAGTGAAATAACTAAATGATTTTATTGCACTCCGTGCGTAAAATGGGCACTTTACGCACGGAGTGCAACAATAGTACATTATGACCCGAGGACAAAAAAACTCACACTCGTCAGAAAAAGTTTTTTTGTACGAGGGTCATACAATATTTTATCGCCCGACGGCGTAAAGTGCCGTTTAAGCCCACGAAGTGGGCGTAAAAAGGCACTTTTACGTCCGGAGGGCAATAAAATCATTTAGTACAACGGGGTCATTTTTCGAGAGGGCATTCCATTTCCTGACATTTTTTCTATATGCAATTCCTCAACATTTATATTTTAAACATATGGCATAAAAAGTGGCACATTTATAACTCTATCATTTACACTCCCGCTCAAAAGTTTGGATACACCAGTCGATATTTCTTGCCACAGTAGAAGTTGCATAACTCCGTCAAAAAAAAAGAATCAAATTTTTGAAAAAGCGTTTTGGAAGGAAGGAATTCAGCTTAGCTTCGTTTTTTTTTTAAATATTTTTTATGATTTTTTTTTCGACCCAGTATGCACTTTTGTACGTGACTGTCTTTTGGCCTTTTTTCGATCATCGAAATTTGGGCGCACAGCTTGAGGACATTTTTTGTTATCTTCTTTAGCTATGGTACATTGACAAGGATTAGCGGATGCTCCATTTTTACTTTTTTAAAAATTTTGTACGATTTTTTCGCGCAAAGTAATTTCACTTTTGGCTAAAAAAGTCAAATTTTGAAAGATGCAACGTAACTCAAAAATCATAGAGTTAAATAAAAAATGTCAGGTATAAAAAAATTAGCGTATGTATATATGGAATCACCTGGAATTATTTCAGAATTTTTCTATGATTTTTTTTCTACTATTTTTGCTCGAAACTATTATGATGACGTCCTAGGCAAAAATTATATCGGGTTGAAATTTCCATACTTCGTGATACAATAAAAATCTGAAAAAATTCAGCAACATTTGGCATGCTACAAACAACAATAATCAATAATCGATATTTTGTAGTAGAGATGTTACACCGGACAATTATTTATAGGGACACGTGTTTTGTGGTAGAAATATTACACTGAGAAAAAAGTTCAGTTGAAACAACTAAATCCATTTAGTTGACAAAAATTAAGTTGATTCGATATTAATTTGTTTGAAATAATGAAATTATAATCAATTTAACAAATGGATCCGGTTAACCATAAGATACGAGGTTAACGAAATTATTTGGTCAATTTTCAGATACAGTTTAGTCCAATTTACACGTTACTGAGTTGCTATACAGAAATATTTCGTTGATTTCTAGTATATTTTAACCAGATAAATTTAGCTGTAACAAAAAAACAATTCGTATTTTCAATCACACAATTTATTTGGTACAAAGATATTTATTCGATCGAACTGAAACTTTGCCCATTCAAGCAACGATTTAACCGATTTAACTAAAACTTCCACTGTATCTTTGTTGAATTACCAAAATGAGCTCGTTGAACGTCCGGAAACAAATATTTGGTTGAGTCCAGGGTTGCAAAATTTTTAATGAAAAAGTAATGCATTAACCATTACTTTTTTAATGGCTAATGAAAATTATTTCCATTAACCATTAAATTTTAATGGTTAATGGAAAATATTTCCATTAACTATTAAATTTTAATGATTAATGGAAAATATTTCCATTAACAATTCAAATTTAATGGAAATTATTTTCATTAACCATTGAATTTTAATGGTTAATGGAAAATATTTCCATTAACCATTAAATTTTAATGGTTAATGGAAATTATTTTCATTGACCATTAAATTTTGATGGTTAATGGAAAATATTTCCATGAACCATTAAATTTTAATGGTTATTGGAAATTATTTTCATTAACCATAAAATTTTAATGGTTGATGGAAAATATTTCCATGAACCATTAAATTTTAATGGTTAATGGAAATTATTTTCATTAACCATCAAATTTTAATGGTTAATGGAAAATATTTCCATTTACCATTAAATTTTTATTTATTTATTTATTCATTTATTAATTTTCTTTTATTCTTGAAAGTGCCAAAAAAGAAATAAATAAATAAGCAAATGAATATATAAATAAATAAATAAATAAATAAATGAAAAAATAGATAAACAAATACATTAATTAAAAAATAAATGAATAAATAAATAAGAACTTGCTTTAAAAAAAAAAAAGTTTTTTTTTGTTTTTTTTAAAGCAACTTCTTATTTATTAATGTATTTATTTATTTATTTATCTATTTATTCATTTATTTATTTTTTTGTCATTTTCAAGAATAAAAGAAAATAAATAAATGAATAAATAAATAAATAAAAATTTAATGGTTAATGGAAATATTTTCCATTAATTATTAAATTTTAATGGTTAATGAAAATAATTTTCATTAGCCATTAAATTTTAATGGTTAATGGAAAATATTTCCATTAATCATTAAAATGCAAATGCATTACGAAAAGTAATGCATTACTTGCAACCCTGGTTGAGTCAAACAAATTTTTGCATTTTCAACAACAAAAATTTCTCAGTGTGGGCGAGAGAGTTGTTCTTCAATTATACATCCTCAACGAGAGTTATACGGGAGTTTTTCATACATATAACAATCGCGGTGTTGCCTCGATAAATGAATATCACAGTGGGGATATGATAAATCGGGGTACGCTGAAAAGTTTTTCCTTGCTTGAATACATTTTCAATTTGAAAACTTTATGAGGAAAAACCAATTTTGACGAGAGATACAAAACCCGATGTGGTATGGACGGAATTTGCGAGAGTGTGCGTTAGAGAGAGAGAGAGCGAGAGAGAGCGAGAGAGAGCGAGAGAGAGCGAGAGAGAGCGAGAGAGAGCGAGAGATCGAGAGAGAGAGAGCGAGAGAGAGAGCGAGAGAGAGAGCGAGAGAGAGAGCGAGAGAGAGCGAGAGAGAGTGAGAGAGAGAGCTCATTAATAACGTGAAACGTTAATTAGACGAGGCGGTGGTAACGAAGTTTTCGGGCGGTCGATTAATCTCGTGTACCTGGCTATAAACCGACGGATTTATACGCGAGAAATAATGAAAATTTGCGTTAGAATGAAGACGAGGATTTTTGTGATGTATTGAGAGAGAGAGAAAAAGAGGGAGAGGGAGAGACAGCGTAATAAAATTATTCTCGGCGAATAAAAATGGCGTTAAAGGCAAAAAATGTTTACTCCAAAAGTCAGGAGAGGTGCGCTGTTTCGTTTTTGCTAGGAATGATATGTGCACGGTGCAGAACGACACTGCGAAAGGCCAAATAATAATGGCACAAATAATGGAGCGGACACACGCATATATATATACTACAGTATATGTATTAGGGTGGTCTTTATTTAGGGCTTGGACGAATTTTTTATAAGACGCCCCCAAATCGACTCCAAATAATTAAAAAACAATACCCTAATTTCTTTTATATTTTTATTTAAACTCTAACCTCTCCCGAAAAGAGGGTAGATTTCCCCATATGAAATACACGCGTTTCGGCCATATTCTCAGGATATATTTTATTCCAAGTGTAATAATTTTTGAAAAATCTGTAACTGCAAGATTTTAGTGTTCATTGGTGCTACTATTTGGGCACAAATTCACATTATTATAGCGGTCGATTTAGACGAATAGCAATTCGTCTAAAATTCTAATAGGGTCAATCTAGACCTATTCATCCAGATTGACCCGAATGATAATGTGAATTTTTTCTCAAATAGTAGCACCAGTGAATCTTGCAGTTACAGATTTTTCAAAAAAATATTACACTTGGAATTAAATATATCCTGAGAATATGGCCGAAACACGTGTTTTTCAAATGGGGAAATCTACCCTCTTTTCGGGAGGGTTTAGAGTCTGGATAAAAATCTGAAAAAATTAGGGTATTGTTTTTGAATTATTTCGAGTCGATTTTCGAGGCGTCTGACAAAAAATTCGTCCGAGCTCTAAATAAGGACCACCCTGATATATACTTATATATATATATGGATTTATATACGCCGCGAGTACGAGGGGCAGTCCGAGTAATTAGCAATAAATTTTCCACGTTGCGCATCCCTTTCTCTCGTTGCTCACGGGCGATATTTTTCTGTTATTATTTTTTTGGCTGAACGAAAAAAAAAAAATCCGCGCCTAAGCTAAAACTGAAAAACAGATCATACGTGTATCCAATTGTGAGTTGAACCTTTTTTTTTTAATTTCGCCGAACGACGTTGAAAAATGGAAAATTAACCTGAAAATTAGATAACCTTTGGCAAAATTCAAAATCAATGCTAAATTTTTGCTCAATGATTGTCAACAAATTTATTCTTATTGTTAAAAAGATTGTGCGTATTGGAAAAGTGTATAAGGGAGGTTGGGGCATAACGGCCCCCCTAAAAAATTCGGTTAACAAAATTTTTTGGTTTCTTGTCTAATTATCATAAATTTGATGTATTGACGCATTTTCGAGCCGATTCGCGATACTGGGGCATAATGGACCACCCTGGAAGATGAGGTCGGAAAATGTTTGTTTTTCTTCAAATTATGATGAATTTAATGTATTAATCGATTTAAAGGCCTTATTCAAAGGTAAAATGGACCACCAAAAAGAAAAATATTTTGAACGTTGAGAACAATTTTTTAAGATTTAAAAAAAAATCACGAAATTGAAATTTTGGGTAAGGGTCGAAGAGTCGACTAACCAATATTTCGAACGACCGAAATCCCGAATTTCACGATTACGAGCGTTCGAATAACGAAGCGCCGAAATCCCGATCGCCAGAAAAGAGAAAGTCGAGAGAGTCGCCCCATGCCACAGTAGGAGAAAAGCCCAAAAACCTGGCCAAAACCTCAAATGACCTTTGACGGGAATGAAAATTGGCTTACAGGGGTTTTCAAGGTCGCTGATTACGAATCTGAAAGCCAAATTATTGTAAACAAAATGGCCGATCCAATATGGCTGACATGAATGTTAAAAAGTTGCCAGATGTCGACAAAAATTGGTATTTACGGGTTTTCAAGGTCGCTAATTACGAATCTGCAAGCCAAATTATCGTAAAAAAAATGGCCGATCCAATATGGCCGACATGAACGTTAAAAAGTTACCAGATGTTGACAAAAATTGGTATATACGGGTTTTCAAGGTCGCTGATTACCAATCCGATATCTATTGTTTATAACCTGCAACGAAAAGCTTACAGCAAATTGTTATAAACAAAATGGCCGAGTATCCTGCTAAATAGATAAATTAATATATAAAAAAAAATCATCATAATAAAATAAACGTGAACAGTGTATTCTACGCAATTATTATTTTTATTTCCAAAATACATACGGAACGTTTCAAAAATAGAAAATTTTATTCTTAATCAAAATCGTAATCGGAGTCGGAGTCGGAGTCAGAATCATTATCCGAGTTTGTATCTATTACAACTCCCGGCACGGCTTCTTTCCTTGTCAGCACCAATTCTTTGTAACCGGATCCTGTAATAAAGACATAAAATTGTAGAAAATTGGTGTTAAAGGAAAAGATAAAATTTTCAATTAATACAATAACTTGAACAATGTACATTATTTTACCAAATAAATAACCGCAATAATTGAAATAATTTTAAAAAAATTAGACAGAAAATATTGACATGGATTTGGTTAAAAGAAAGCTTTGCTTACTATATAATATATATATATTCAAATATTTTATTTGAATGTTATAGTATTTCATTCATATTTAAGAAATTTTTATGTGGTTGATTTTAATATATATATATATATATATATATATATATGCATACGTATATATCATAATTAAATCACAGAAAATTTATATATATATATATATATACACATACTTATACATTAAACTAAAGGCCGAGACTAGGAGCTTTGCAAAATGTGACAAAATATATAACTTTTCGGACCGTTGAAAATATAAGTTTTCAAAATTATTCAATTTTATTTATGCCGAAGGCTCTACTACATTTCAATCATTTATACATAAGGTTAGATTCAACCGATGTAAAAATATGTTCTACATACCTCCAGAAGTCGTATCCATGTTGCAGAATTGAAATTATAGACTTCGATGGGAATATCAATCGTGGAAAATTAAAAAGTACGCAAAGCAATTCGTAAAATGACGCAGAGGAGTAAAAAAAAAATCGTCACGGTTTTTCTTGCAACGTTGCGGAGCCTTCATACAAAATCGTTCTTGCATCGATTTTTTTCCATTCATGCACGCTTGAATGATCAAAAGTTGTGAGAAACATTTTTCGTACGGTGCGAAAATCGCGAGCATGAATTTTATCGTCTGGGCCGATCATTAAAAACCAATCGATATACAACGGGCGCTATCTCTCGCTCGTTTTTTTTTCTCGTTGAACAAACGACCCACATGGAAAAGCCTCGTGGACGATGCGAGCGAAAATATATATAAATTTATACGGTTTATTGCATTGTACCGTATTTATTCGATACAACATATACATATGTATGTATTTATATCTTTATGGGAGAGAAAAGTCTCTCTCTCTCTCTCTGGTTGTTTATGTGTTTATTCATGAATAATCCAGTGAGTGCGCAAAATATGCTCGATATATTGCATATATAAACGAAATAAACGTGTTGCATGCATGGGGCATTCAATGTCGAATCAGGCAACCCTTATTCTTGTGGACTCGATGCTCGATGTTAAGGAGGTCGTCCAGTGTGAAGGCTGTTTTTTTTAATACTTTTTTGGGGAATTTTTTTTTTGACAAACCATTAAAATAAAATAATTTATAAATTTTGTATCATTTTTATTAACATTTTATTAAAATTCACAAAGTTTGTTCAAATGTTAATAAAAATGATACACAATTCATAAATTATTTTATTTTAATGTTTTGTTGAAAAAAAAACAATTCCTCAAAAAAGCATTGAAAAAACAGCCTTCACACTAGACGACCCCCTTAATAGTGTTTTCTACGATTTTACCAAAACGCATAGCTACTTCTTTTTTGTAATATTGTTTTTATTATTTATTTTTATTTTCTTATTTATTTTTTACAAAAATAAGGCCCGAATTTTAAGTTCTTAAGATCAAACTTAAGATCGAACTTTCCATTGAACTCAAGTATCATTGTAAGTTCATACTTGAGTTCAAACTTTAGTGCGAACTTCAGATCGATCTTAAGTTCAAACCCAAATATGGTTTGAAGTTTGATCCTAAGATCCATCTTGAGCTTGAACTTAAGTTCGATCAAACTTCTTTCATCGCTTCCCTTGACCGCGTTTTTTGACATTTGTTGTCAAAATCATTGAGTTTGATCCAACTCAAGTTTAAGATCGATCTGAAGTTCGCACTAAAGTTTGAACTTAAGTATGAACTTATAATGACACTCAAGTGCAATCTTGAGATTCATCTTAAATTGCAACTTAAGTTCGATCTTAAATTCCAACTTGAGTTCAATGGAAAATTTGATCAAATAACTTAGGATCAAATAAATTAAGTCTGACCTTAAGATCAAACTTTGAATCAAATAAGTTTCAAGTCTGATCTTAAGATCAAACTTAAAATCAAATAAGTTTCATGTCCGATCTTAAGATCAAACTTAAAATCAAATAAGTTTCAAGTCCGATCTTAAGATCAAACTTAAAATCAAATAAGTTTTAAGTCTGATCTCAAGATCAAACTTAAGATAGATCTTAAGATCGTAAAATTCGGGCCGAGTCCAAAAACCTCACAAGTACGGAATCTTTAAAAAAATGTTTATTCAACGAACATTTGTATTTATGTTAAAAAATCGGTGCTTTGACGCTGACTCGGTCCCCTTAAGTGGAGTCAAGTAAAATCACGCTTGTAAACATGAGACTCGTGCAAAAGTGCAACACAGAGCGACACGTTCGAATAAGTCACAAGGATAGTTTTCTTATAATAAACTTGTCGATTAAATGGTCAATCGAAGTCAATCGATCGGTGTTGAAGAGCACGTTTATGATATCTCTCCCACTCTATCCGTTGATCTTTCTTATTCTCGATCGATGGTGTCATGATTTCATAAAAGCATGGCCTCAACGGACAAACGGGTGACTCGGAAAATTAATTCCGATTGAGATGCATATTCTCGATTTGAACAATTCGACGAATCTCGATGAGCAAAAATAGGGTCAAACAAAAGAATTGACCAGCATTGTTCTTCATTATTTTCAAAAACTTGTGAAATATCTTGAAAATTAAAGTAACCACAATTTAAGGATGTTGAGTCCAAAATTGCAAATGATGAGAAAATTCTGAAATTTTGGTATGTTTTTTGGATAAATTATCAAAGAGGTCGTGTAAAAATTTCACGACGATTGGGAAGCTCGTTATCGAACAATTAACATTAACAAATTAAATTCAATTGAATGTAGTCTTATGGAAACTGATGTAACTTTGCGATAAGTTTTTTTTTGACCTATCAATTTTTTAATATCTACACTATATCGAAAGCAACGGAAACAAAACGAAGTTTATTGATAAATATTTTTTTTATTTGTTTAAAAAATTGTTCTTAACAAAATGTTTATATTTTAATAACGAGCTTCCTAATCGTCGTGAAATTTTTACAAGACCTCTTTGATACTTCATACTAAAACATGACAATCTTTCAGAATTGTCTCATCATTTTTCATTTTAACCCTTAAGAGGAGGCTAAATACCGACACTAACACCTCGAAATTGCCATCCAAACTTGCTCTTATACAAATGGATGGAATTGAATAAAATTTTAACAACATCATCAGAACAATGGCAGGAATGGAGCCTCACTAAATTTTTTTGGAAAAACAAAAGAAAAATTTACAGATTCATTGACCACCAAGAAACTGTAATTGAAAAACTTAAGTTATTAAACTTATACTGCATTTCGGGTAAAACCAAGAGTAAGGCTCCATGAAGACCCGTAGTAAAAAACTCCATTCGTCGCCATTGAAAAATCCCCATTCATTCCCCATTGCCAAAATAACCAACGGAGATGAATGCCGAATTGCCTAAGGGGATTTTCGCCATTGAATTCCCCATTTGAAATCGAATGAGGATTTTCCAATGAGGATTGACTTCCCCATTTGAAACGGAATGGGGATTATCCTATGGGGATTCAATGAAGAAAATCCCCATAGGCAATTCGGCATTCATCTCCATTGGTTTTTGTAGGCAATGGGGAATGAATGGCGATAATCAATGGAGATTCTTTCATATAGTAAAAAACTCCATTCCCCACCATTGAAAAATCGCTATTCATTCCCCATTGCCAAAATAACCAATGGAGATCAATGCCGAATTGCCCAAGGACATTTTCGCCATTGAATTCCCCATTTGAAATCGAATAGGGATTTTCCAATGAGGATTGACTTGCCCATTTCAAACGGAATAGGGATTATCCCATGGGCATCAGTCGGCAAGAAATCCTTGCATGGATTTTTTGGACACCGACTTCTGCTAATATTCCGTGCTCACACTCGTCTAGATAAGCATACTCTTCGCATAATCCGTATGGGAGTTTAGCGGGTTGCCGCCCTGCGACATATCGCGCCAAGTCTCGGAACTAACGCGACCCGGTTTCCACTGGACATCTTTGGGTAATCTTGATCATTCAGTTCATCCGCATTTACTTCCCAATGGACATCATTGGGTAAAGCTGATCATTTCGTTCATCAGCATTTGCCTTCCAATGGACACCATTGGGCAATGGCTGATGGCTCGGTCCATCAGCATTTGCTTTCCAATGGGCATCATTGAGTAATGGTGATCATTCGGTTCATCCACATTTGCTGTCTAATGGACGTCATTGGGTAATGGTGACTTTTCAATGAATATCCATTCACTGATCAATGGTCGTTCCCATACACCATTGAAAAATGCGGAAATCTCAATGGGTCCCCATTCATCGTCCAATGGAGTCGTGTGAGGACCATTGGTTACCATTGGCGATTCAATGGAGTTTTTTACTACGGGGAACGCCACGATACAAATATCGAGACGTTTTCGACATCATTTTATCAAAATGACACGCCGTAAGTTTGGATGGCGCGTCAAGAGATAAATATCGATAAATTGTAAGTTTTATTGAAAAACGAAATGGCGAAATGTAGTTCACAGACGTGCGAGTGAGGGCAGCACCATGGATTCTGACGAGTAACCTATGATATTTAGGGGGCTCGAATGAGTTCGTTGGCATTGGCTGTAACGCATTTTAGCCTCTCAATTGACAATTAATTGTTAATTAATTTATCCCCCGCTTAATTGTCAAAATGTAATTAATTTTCATCCACGGTTGTCGGAGAAAGACCGGACGACGATGATACGTCGATAATGTAGGGATTGAATAAAAATGGTATTTAGCCTCCTCTTAAGGAGGTTGAAGCAATGATAGAATTCTGAAAATTTAATATGTTTTTACATGAAGTATTCAGGAGGTCGTGTAAAAATTTCACGACGATCAAGAAGCTACTTATTGAACAATTAACATTAAAAGATTTCATAGGGACTCATTCATTCAAGCGTGACTAATTTGGGGAGTTTTTTGGGTTCTTATAATTCATGCCTCAAGAAGATTTAGAATATTGCGTTTCATTAATAAAATTAACTTAATTTTCATAGACGTGGAAAGACTGAATATAGAAAGGAAAAATGCAGAGATAGAAACGTCGAAAAATGTATGGTCCAAGTTAAAAATCTGTAGAAAAATATAAAATAATTGCAATATAATGAATCAATTGGTATTTTGTGGCTCAAACGAATGGAGGTAAGCGAGAGTCGATCGGAAAAACTAATCACCGCCATTTTTTCAAATGATTTTTCAAACTGAAAAATAATCGTGGAAAATCTTCTGAAAAAATATTTGTTTTCATTATTTTCCTACTTAAACTCTTCGAGATTTCACAATAAGTTTCTCTTTACTTGTAATTTTATGAGATAGGCAACTTTCAAAAATTAAAACCGAATTTTCAATATAATCTGCACGAATGATCGGGAAATAATTAATAACAAATTTGGATTGACTTTGAGAAATTTTATTTTCAAAGAACAAAATTGATATCAGTGAATGTAAAATTGAATTTTTCTATCGACAAAGATTTATATTTTTATTAATTGAATCTCGCTTTGTTATGTATTTAAAATTTCGCACGTTCAACTGAACGAAAAATTTACGAATGTATTTTTTTTTTAAGAAAAATTAATATCGATACTTGGTACACAATTTTTCAAATAATGTGAGTGAAAATAAATTATCAAATATTATATGGGTCTTTCAATTTTTTTGTTACAGAATTAAATTTGTCAATTTGTCAATAACAGTGGAAAAGTTATCAGTCAGCTTATGCAACTTTCTCGACTCATCTCGTCACTTACATAAAATAATACATCCATATATACATATGGGACATTCGACGCCAAATCGACCCCGACCCCTTTTAATTTGCCGCAAAACTTTTTTATCTTCTTCTACCCTATTAAAAACATTTTTCAGAATTAGTCTTTTATTTTTCAAATATCTATAACTTTTTCAAAAATTGACTTATCGGGAGGTTCATTTTTTCAAAATTTTTGTATTTTAATGTACTTTTTGGAAAAAAATTGAAAAAAATTATTCAGAGCGATATTCACTTTTTTTTTAATTTTTGGAAAAAAACGAAAATTTCTTCATGATTGGCATTTCAAATTTCTTTTTATTTTTTTTTTAATAGAACCTTTGACATGTTCTGCTAATTCTCTAAAATTTGCAGAGTTTCAAATCAAAACGGGTCGAGGTCAAAAGTGGTCGATTTGGTGGGGAATGCCCCATATACATATATATATATATCCTCACAGTTCCTTGAGTTATAAATAATTCCTCAAACATTCGATGTACACGCCCGTATCTCGACGACTATATGTATTTCGTAACTTTCCCAACAATATAAATGAAGTCTCATCAGCGTACAACGCGATTCATTATATGTACAGTCTACGTACGAGGAAGCCGATATTTTGTAAAACATACATGATAGATAAGTGTGATTAACGATACGAGATGTCTCGCAGCGTTTATCTCAACCCCCTTTCTATTCTCCATCACAGCCCAAACTGTACGAAAAGCAGAGATGGGTCAAAATGTATTTCAATAAAATCCAATTACAAATTATCCCGGTAATGTGTAATTGAACCTTATGTCAATTACTCATTGAGCTGGTAATGAATAATCAAAACATGATGTAATTACACATTGAGATTGTAATGGATAATTGAAACATGTTTTAATTACACATTGAGTTGGTACTGGACAACTGAAACATGTTTCAATTACACATTAAGCTGGTAATGTATAATACAGATATGATTTAAATACACATTACACACTTAATGGGTAATTGGACTTTGTTCAATTAAGAATTACCTTGAACTAATAACGATTGTAATTAAACTATCATTGTAATTTAATTACAATTGTAATTAAACTGTCATTGAAATTTAATCACAACTGTAATTAAACTACATTTGTCATGCAATTACAATTGTAATTTAATGACAAATGCAGTTTCATTACAATCGTTATTAGTTCAAGGCAGGGTTGCGAAATTTTTAATGAAAAAGTAATGCATTAACCATTAAATTTTAATGGTTATTGGAAATTATTTTTGTTAACCATTAACTTTCAATGGTTAATGGTTAATGAAAATGCAAATGGATTAAAAAAAGTAATGCATTATTTGCAAGCCTGGTTCAAGGTAATTCTTAATTGAACAGAGTCCAATTACCCATTAAGCGTATAATGTGTATTTAAATCACATTTACTTTAATGTGCATTTAAATTTCAAATGTAATTAAATTACAAATATAAATTACATATTTAAATTAAATGTTTTATTTATAAAATATGAATTTTATATTTGTAATTTAATTTATTTTATTTTATTTTATTAATTTAATTAAATTACATTTGTAATTTAATCACATTTGTCATTTAATTACATTTCTAATTTTAATTACAAACGCTTCAAGTATTTTGTAATTTAAAGAATTTAAATTACTAACGTTGGAAGTAATTTGTAATTAAATAAATTCTAATTACTAACGCTCGATGCAATTTGTAATTAAATAAATTGTAATAACTAACGCTCTAAGCAATTGATAATGAAATGTATTTTAATTACAAATGCTCAAAGTAATTTGTAATTTAATAAATTCTAATTACTAACGATCTGAGTAATTCGTAATTATATGATTTCTCATTACAAACACTGAAAGTAATTAGTAATTAGATATGTAATTTCATTACGTGTTTAATGGCATATGCCCATCTCTGACGAAAAGTCTAGATGGCGCTGCGAGCTCGTGGCTTTTATGGTCTTACGCCCAGGCATCTCTTCTGCGAATGGCTCTCGGTTTGCCATTTTTTCTGATTCCATGAGTGTACTATCTGCGATAGTGGCGCCTCCTGACTGCCTGATTTTCTGGGTCCCCGCTCATGTAGGGATCTCGGGGAACGAACGGGCGGATTCTTTGGCGAAGACCGCCCCTCGGACAGGACGTGACACTCGGCTGGGTTTGCCGGTTTCAGATTTTTTGTCACTATGGAAAGATACTCGGGAAAATGACTTTCACGAATGGTGTCTGGTCTCGGGTCACGAGAAGGGAGTGACATATTTTCAAAATTATTATCGACGGGAACGTCTCCCGTGGTTCCATAAGCTTAAGTTAACAAGGAAAACAATAGACTCGATTATTAGATTAAGAAGTAACCACACGTCTCTAAGATCTAGTTTGAAGCGCTTTGACATAGTTGAATCCGCACTATGCGCTTGTGGGGAGGCGGATGAGACGCCAAACCACGTTTTTTGGCAGTGTAATCTTTTTGAGCGTGAGCGACAAGACCTGATTAAGTCTCTTAAGAAACAGAATGGGCTTCTTCCGTACAGCATCGAATTCTTTTTGCATACTCTGGAGCCTGGGTCGTTACGGGCAATCAAAAAATTTCTTGCCAAAATTAATGTTTGTATTTAAGTCGGGATCATTACTTATGTGTAGTTTCTTTTATGATTTTCATTTGTTTCATTTTTGGTTTGTTTATTTTGTAGCATTTTTCATACGTTATGGACCAAAGAGTCTTATTTTTGTTTTGTTTTCTCAGGTATATATGTTGTAAGACATTCAATCTCTATAGAATATTGTTTATCTTCGTGGTTATAATCTCGTAGAAAATCATTTATTTTTGTTTAGAATTCCGTGAAATATCGTTTATTTTTGTTTGTATTATTTTGCGAATTATCGTTTATTTTTGTTCTCGGTCTGATCTCGCATTTTTTAGTTCCTATCAAGACCAATGTTTAGATTATAATAATACTTTTGTAGAGCGGCTTGAAATTTATCGGGCATATAGTTTGGGTGACACCTAGCGGGCCCCAAGTTGTACTAGCTTTGTATATGATGTATCTCGGCTAGATGGGTAACTTCCCCAAGGCCTTCTTCTATATATTTTTCTTAATAAAAAAAAAAAAAAAAAAAAAAAAAAAATGGTCTTACGCCTGACGCATCTCTTCCCGTCGTACACTCGTGCAAGATATTGCGGTAAAAGGATGAAAATAAATATTCAATTGAGGCTTCACAGCAGTGATCGGCAAAATCGATATTTTCGTCAATTTAATTACCGTTAATTACTCTGTGTTAGAAAATTTTATAATTGTTCCAATAAATATTACCCATTACTAAGGCAATAAGGTATTTCTAATATTCGAAAATCCGATAATCCACGTTCGATTATTATCCAATAAACCTATAACTTGTAATTTGGATCAAATAATTACTCAATAACCAAGTAATTAAAATTCTGGTCTTATGAATAACTGATTTTTTTTTAAGTAGGTAATTGTTCCTTTTAATTATTAATTATCCAAGTAATTAAATACTTGAGTACTCTACTTACTGGTTTTTCGTGAAATTGTAGTTATTTATTCTTTCCAATTATTAATCACTCGAATAATTAGATAATTAATTCTTCCAATTACTAATTTTTCAAAAAATGAGTTAATTATTCTTTGCAATTATCAATTATTTGCATAATTAGAAACTTGATTCTTCTAATTACTAATTAAACGCCAAAATGACTTTTTTTCTTTGATCGATGTTAACTTAGCGGTAAATCATTGGACAGAGCTTCAACTCCTTTCGAATTGAAGAAAGTAACATAATCTGAAAGATCTTTACGCTGAATTGACGAAAAAAATTCACTGGAGTCTAGAAAATTTTTCAAATTCAAGCTAAAGTTTAGTTTACTTTTTTCTTACGATCGAAACATGCTCGAAATATGCTGACCCTGAAAAACTCAATATCCCGATTCAAATACAAAAAGCTTGAAATTAATTACTCCGAACAATGATAATAAATATAACAAAATTACTAATTACTCAAAGAAGTAGTAAGTAAAATAGTTCAATTACTAATTAGTCAAATAATTAGTAATTTATATATCTAAATTATTAATTATTCAAATAATTGATAAGTGAAATTGTTCAATTACTAATTAGTCTAATAATTTGTAATTTATAAATCTAAATTATTAATTATTCAAATATTCAATATCCAAATAATTCGTAGTATTGGTCTTTAAATTACTAATTTTCGAAGTACCCAAACAAATAATGGCTGGTGATATCAATTTTGCAGATGGAACTAGTTAAAACTAAGGTAAATTTGAATTAACCCGTAATGATCAAACTTGTCCAGAATATCATAATACTCACACTGGGTCAATTTGACCCGAGCCAACTTTGGGCGGTTACTGAAACAAGACGACGCGTTATATTTCCGTATAAAAATTCTGAGACATAATTTGAACATTGAAAAATATGCTCTCGCCGATGAAACTACGTTTCTTATTTTTCAGTACTGAAAAAAAATCTTGAAAAAAAGTATCTAGAAAAAGTACGGTTTTCTTCTTATATATTCATAACTTTTTCAATTTTCAATACTTTTTCATAAAAATGTAGCACGATCGAAATATCGAATAATCACTGTTACTTGATTATTTGGGGTTACAAATTTAACTTTTTTTTTTACTTCGATCGTTTTATTTTTAATTTCGTGTTCTTGCGGACTAATGAAAAAAATCCGAGATTCATCTCAGTTCTGATCAGTGTGCAAAAATCGGCGAGGGATGTTTTGTCAATGTATTTTTCCAATCGAAAACTGACGATTGTCTTCAATAGCGTTTTTTTTTCATTGAGATTTTTTTTTATATTAAAAGGGCTGACAGTGCAGCCGGGCGATGTTGTTCCAAGAAACAGGACGTATCTGGGTCTATTGTTTTTCATTTCTCTCCCTCCCTCCCCCTCTCTCTCTCTCTCTCTCTCTCTCTCTCTCTCGTTCTTTCCCAGTCTACATGTTCGTACATTTTTGGACGTATTGCAAAATTGCTGCGAAACAATTTCTAGCTGTCTATCGAAACTCGACGACGCGAGTTTCGCATAGATCGATCGTATATATATATATTAGGGTGGTCCTTATTTAGGCCATGTTGTTTTTTCTTTTGACGATAGTGCTCAATCGGTTTTGAATAAATAAATAGAAACTCATACCAAATTTCAGCTCGGAATCTCAATTTTAACCTGGCCCCCACGGCAGTCAAATTTTTAAAGTGGAAATACGTGTATTTTATACGGTCAATGATTTTAACATTTTTTAAACTTAGTTAATATTGATTTAAAAATTTGAAACTTGGCACATATATTGCTCATAGTATAAGGTAAATTTGAAGTATTTTATCAGATTTTGCATCTTCGATTTTCGACATACCCTCTCGCTAAAAAGTTTGGACACATTTGTCGAATTTCGCACCACACTAAAAGTTTGATTGCGAAGTCAATAATGAAGATGGCTACATTTTCCAAGCGACGATTGAAAGAGGACATATTAACCTTCATTTTGTATTTTTCGAAATTTCTCTACGATTTTTTTTGAGCCCGGTACGCCCTTTTGAACATGGCAAATGGCCATGTTTAAAAGTGCGTACCGGGCCAATGATCATGTTCAAAAGTGCGTACCGGGCTCAAAAAGAATCGTAGAGAAATTTCTAAAAAAGTAAAATGAAGGTTAATATGTCCTCTTTCAATCGTCGCTTGGAAAATGTAGCTATCTTCATTATTGACTTCGCAATCAAACTTTTAGTGTGGTGCGAAATTCGACAAATGTGTCCAAACTTTTTAGCGGGAGGGTATGTCGAAAATCGAGGATGAAAAATCTGATAAAATACTACAAATATACCTTATAATATGAGCAATATATGTGCCGAGTTTCAAATTTTTAAATCAATATTAACTAAGTTGAAAAAATGTAAAAATCATTGACCGTATAAAATACACGTATTTCCCCTTTAAAACTTCGACTGCCGTGGGGGCCAGGTTAAAATTGAGATATCGAGCTGAAATTTGGTATGCATTTTTATTTATTTATTTAAAACCGATTTAGCACTATAGTCAAAAGAAAAAACAACATAACCTAAATAAGGACCACCGTAATATATATATATATATATATATTTTTTTTCACTATCTATATACATTGATATATAAATGTGTCTGCGAACTTTTGCACCCGATGAAACAAAGGACAATCTGTCGAACGCTCTCGCAACTTGCCTGGAATTTTTCAATCATCCTTTGCACTATGTTCATATATTTATATATATTTACATACATACATATGAACAGATTCCAGATCGTCACATTTTTGCCCGAATGAATTTTTGTTCGTGTGCACAATTTCAACTTTTTTTCTTGATCAATTTTTTGCTTTATTTTTTAGAAATTTCTATTTGCTATTTCTATATTTTACATTAATTTCTACTAATTAATGATTTCAAGTAATTTTTTCGTTGAATAGATTTTTCAAGTATTAAAAATTTTGAGATGATCAAGTTCTTACTAAATTTTCATAAAAATTATATTCACGAAGAGTCTAAAAAGTAGGATATTTTCTCGTAACCTTCTTTTATCAAGACAAATTATCCTTTTTAAGGAGGTTCATCTGGTACTCGATTTACAATACAGATGTTGATTAAAAAAATCAGAATATAGTTACTAATATCTAAAAAGGCATCTGTTAAAATTTCAAGACCCGAGGGTACGTTGTTCGTGAGAAATAAATAAAAATGTAAATCCTAAATAATATGGGCTCTTATGGGATACCGTCTATAAATATTAAATGCACAATCATTACAATACAGATTTTGACGAAAATTGAAGAATTAATGAAAAAGTATCTAAGGAACATTTTTAGAGCTTGATAAAATCGATTAGGTACTTGTGAGATTCATAATAAATTAATTAGTCTCGAAAATGCTGATTATTTTGAGGTTAAGCATTGACATTTTTCTTTTGACTCACTCGGTACCAGATAATCCTCCTTAAATGTCGATCGATGCGTGAATGCAATAATTATTCTAAGGACTTGACTTTCCCTGTTTCGATTGTCAATTTTTTGCTGGAAGTATTCAGGCAGGAATTCAATCATTAATTTCGCGTGAAAACAATTATAAAATATATATATTTTTTAATTTCTTTAAATATTTCTTCGATGTCACTTCATTTAGAAGTGTTAAATATCTGTTTGACGATTGTTCAATGAATTGAAATTAATTTTCAATTTTTTAATTAATATATATATGGGGCATTCCATACCAAGTCGACCTGAGTGTGACCCTCGCTCGCTGATTTCGTTTACGTTTTTAATATGATTCTTCTAACTCAAAATAGCATTCCAAATTTTTTTCAGATTTTTAAAACCAAATTTGGGTACGTTATGAATTTTTGAACATTTTATTCGAGAACCTCGAGGGCCTTGATTTAAAAATTTGAAAAAAATTGAAAAAATCCGGTGTCAAAAATGAAAATTCTTGACCTACAATGTATGATGTCCAGGATTTTTCTTTCACTTTGATTTTAGGTTTTTAGATTTCAGGTTTTTAGGTTTTTTGGCTTGAATATTTTTATCGTTAACCAACAATTTCCAAAAATAATTGGTTAATTTCTGCATCTATTTTTTTTACGTTTTCTTCATAAAAACCTGAAATCGAGGTGGAAGCAAAAGCTTGGACATGATGAATTTTGAGTCAAAAGCTTTCATTTTTGACACCGGATTTTTGAGATTTTTTTCAGATTTTTAAATTACGGCCCTCGAGGTTTTCGAAAAAGATGTTCAAAAAATCACAACGTACTTAAATTTGGTTTTGAAAATCTGAAAAAAATTCTGAATGCTATTTTGAGTTGGAAGAATCATATAAAAAATCGTAAACGAAATCAGCGAGGTCGAGGGTCACACTCAGGTCGACTTGGTATGGAATGCCCCATATATAAAAAAAAACCGGAAGTGTCGAAAGTCTTCGGGAACATTTTCATCACGCTGTACAGAGCATATCTATGTATTGTAATATACTTCGTGTCAGAGATGGAGCGTAAAGTCAATTACGTATTTTTTGCACCGAATCTGCACGTCGTCGTCGTCGTCGACGTCTTCGTCGATCGTTCGTTAACCCCCGAGACGTGAAAGACGTCGTCGGAATGGACAATATATAGCGGAGAGACAAGAAGGCGAGAGTCAATCGCAAAGCCAATTAAAAAGATAGAAGAAACTTATTCTATGAAGTATGTAGTATATATAGAAAAAAAACCAAAAATTACTATCTACCTATATATGGGACATTCCACACCGAGTCGATCTGGGTCTGACCCTTCGCCTCTTCGATTTTGTCCGCGATTTTTTCTGGTCTTTTAGTACCTCTGAAGAGCACTCAGGAATTTTTTCAGATTTTTTAGGAACGATTTGACTATAATTTTATGAACAAATTATTTTTAGACCAAATTTAAAAATTTGATAAAAATCACGAAAATTCCGATTTTTATATGAAAAATTTCAAGCATTGAGCCAAAGTGGGCAGGATTCCTTTCTGTTTATAAGAAGCCTGTAAAAAAAAATAATTCGAGAAAAAAAATAGAAAGAGTAACCTGATTTTAAACACCTTCAGTTCATACAAAAATATTTGGATAACTATTCTTGGATTCTATTTAAAAAAAGAAAAAAATTCGAAAAAGCTTATTATTGTAAAGAGAACGAAACCTCTGCTCACTTTGGCTCAACGCTTGAAATTTTTCATATATAAAAAACGGGTTTTTTGTGATTTTTTTAAGATTTTTAAATTTGGATTCAAAATAATTTGTTTATAAAATTGTAGTTAAGTCAAATCGCTTCAAAAAAATTTGAAAAAAATCCTGAGTGCTCTTCAGAGGTACTACAAGACCATAAAAAAGTGCGGACATAATTGGAGAGGTGAAGGGTCCGACCAAGGTCGAATCGTGTGGAATGCCTCATATATAATACACATATAAAAGAGCTCTGTACAGGAAGGGACTTTTTTTCGTTCATTCTTCGTTAAGAAATTTCTTCTTGCCCTTATTCTCTCTCTCTCTCTCTCTCTCTCTCTCTCTCTCTCTCTCTCTCTCTCTCTCTCTCTCTCTCTCTCTCTCTCTCTCTCTCTCTTAAATTTCTCTTCGGAAAATCTTTTTCCATCTCTCGCGTGTCTGCGAACGCCAGCAAACTTTTCAATCCCGTTATCTGGATTAATTAATCGTTTCTCGAGGGATATATAGTCGCGCTACCGATTTTTCTTCACCAAACGTCGATATCGAGTTGAAATATTTTCCTTCCCCTATTCTTGACGAGGGATAGTTGAAGAGGATTAAAACTTGGATGGACTCTTTTTTTTCTCTAAAAAAAAAAAAGAATCCTCCGCTCTGGTATTAACGAGGCATAACTTGTTGAAAAAATGCTGTCATTTTTTCTCTACAATGCTTTATTGATATTTTTATTCTGATTAGAAAAAAATATCTATGCCAAAATGAAAGATTACGAGTTACAATGCAAATCCATGATGAAATTTCTATTAATATTCCGAATTGCGAGTGATATATATTTTTTGTGTACCAAATAGCGTCGTCTGCTCTCGGCGTTGTTTGTTCATGATTATCATCGTCGTCGTTCGTGTTTACGAATACCGACGAGGTTTACGAACGCGTTATATAATTTTGAAATGAAAGAGGTCGAAAAAACGCGCTCGTGGAATCGCGAGGAAAACTTATTTAATTTTTCGCAATTTTTTTTATATCTTTATATTTATTTTTTACGATAATTTTGTAATTTTTTTGAATATGAGGAATTCCAGCTATAACCGAGCGGCCATTACCTCGACATTTTTTTTTTCGTTTCGCCGATTTTTTTTCAGTTACTTTTCGACAAAAAAAACGTACGTATTTCTAAAAAAAAAAAAAATTTTTCATCCTCTTCCGTTTTAACACCTTTCAAAGTACAATTTTTGTTTTTTCGACAAGAGTGTATCCTCCGATTTTTTTCAAATAAATTGACAAAGAAGTACATTTGCAACCGCAACTTTTGATCGCCATCCCATCATGGAGAAATCATTTTTCGATTTTTTCTATGTGTATGAAACTTTGAAAAATGTGTTTTCAATGTATACAAAAATGTGTACAATATTTATGTACACATAAATATTGTAACTGTATTAATAAATAATAGCATCCACAACGTTACCTGTATACACTGAGAGAAAAAATTACTAGAACCAATGAAATAAAGTTTTGAAGGCAAAAAATCATTTTTTTTGCATTATTTGCCAAAACATATTAGATTGGATCCCTTATATATTTACTTGGTTCATTTTTTTCAGTCAATTCCATAAATTTCTGTTTCAATAAACGAATTTACTTGAATCTAACAATATGTTGTCAATTATACGTAACATGTTGTTTGAATCAAGAACATATTTTATCATTCAAAACATGCATGTCTTTTAATACAGGAAGAGTAGAGGAGCTATGAGAGTTCTGGATCACTTTACCTCGATTCACAACTGCAACCCAAACCCCAACCGTCGGTAAGGTAGGGATCCAAACTGCAACCTCAATAAACCGTCGGTAAGGTAGATTTCTGTACCGACGGTCGGTAAGGTAGGTATCTTAATCCAAATTTTTCGAAAAGTCCGATTTTATATAACCCAAACTTTTCGAAAATTCCGATTTTTCAGCTGAAATCCCAACCCAAACCACTTCATAATCCAAAATTTTCTGAAAAATCAAACCTTATAACTTAAATCGAAAAAAATTCGATTTTTCGACCACATTTCAGTGGTCCGAGCTATCCTTTTTCATTTCGGCCTTCACCGACTTCGCCGTCGCTGAATTTTTGGCCCTCCGTCGCTGCACATGGAAATTTTGGTCCTCTCGTCGCTGAATATGTGTTTTTTGACCTTGGCGTAGCATGAATCCATAATTTGCCCTCGGCGTAGCATGAAACCATGATTTTATCCTCGACGCAGCTGAATATTGGCTGAATATTGAAATCTCATCCTCTACCTAGCGGGAAATCACAATTTTTAGCTGAAATTGCATGCTGCGTAGCAGAAAAATCATTATTTGGCATCTACGTACCTGACCTCGGCGTAGCTGAATATCAGAAATTTGGCCTCGACGCAGCTGATTTTGGCCTCGGCGTAGCAGGAAATCCGAATTCTGGCCTCGGCGCAACTGAATTTTGACCTCGGCGTAGATGAATACCAGAATTTTTGCCTCGGCGCAGTGGAATATTGAAATTTCAGCCTCGGAGCAGCTGAATATGGGAACTCTGCTCTCGGCGTAGCAGGAAATCCGAATTCTGGCCTCGGCGTAGTTGGAAATTTGGTCTCGGCGTAAATATTCCAATTTTGCCTCGGCGTAGTTGGAAATGTGAATTTGGACACTGCGTAGCAGGAAATAATAATTTTAACCTCTACGTACCTGAATACTTGAATTTGGCCACTGCGTAGTTACAATTTGGGCCTCTCCGCAGCTGGATATTATAATTTTGTCCTCTCCGCAGCGGATTGTCGCAGATTTGGCTTCGGCGTAGCAAAACAACATAACCTCGGCGTAGCTGAATATCCTGCCACGTGTACGACATCATGATTTTGACCTCTGCATGGCAGAATATTGTATTTTTGGAACTTTCACGCACGATATCGCAATTTTCGCGTACGATATCGTAATTTTCACTTCCAGCCACGTGTATCCGGCCACGTGTACGACAACATGATTTTCACATGTAATATCACAATTTTCACTTTCACATATCGGAATTTCGACTCTCCACGCGAATTCATCTATTCGCATGACGGATTCGACCGATAAAGTATTCCGCGATATCAAAGAAAAACACCGACTGCAGCAATGAGCGAATTGAGGTTATGCATATGACATGTAGTTTTTGATTCGCTGATGGAATTATCCGAATCCCCTCAATTTGCTCATTGCATTTAATGCAAGAAATAATGTGAATTTATCCATTTTATACTTTGAATCGCAAAGATGAAGAAATAAGTTGTTTGAATTTCCCCGCGGTGCGTTTCACGCCTGCGCGGACTGGCCATGTTTCTCGCTGTAATGCGCGTTTGCGCGCGACGATTTTGTTCGCGCGCGACGATTATCGATTCCACGTGCCGCCGATGTTTCCCCCACGCGCGTTTTTCTGCCTATAAAAGGGAGCGCGGATTCCGAGAACAGCACATTTCGCCATCCGTCACCATGGAGGAGCCAACCATCAAGGTAAGTAGTAATCTTCCGATAACTGCAACCTCATATAACTGCAACCTCATATAACTGCAACCTCATATGACTGCAACCACATATAACTGCAACCCTTCATAACCCAAACTCTTAACCCAAACTTAAAATTTTTTTCTTTTCAGATCCGACAACACTATCTGTGCTGCTGCAATCGGCACGAGGGTGACCCCCGCTTGCGGAGCAGGGCTCCAACGTCTCTGGAGCTCCCTCCAGGAGCTGTGTGGTCGCGCGTCTGGCAGGTAAGGCTGTTAAACCCCCTCCTTTCATCTACCAGTGTTATTTCCGATTTCTAATCTTTTTTTGCACCCTTATAGCGATATCTTTATATGGACGAGGCGGTGGCATGGGACAATATTGCCAACCCGCCACCACCGCCACCGCCACCACCACCACCACCACCACCTCCCAAATGCGCGCCAGCAAGCGGGGTGGAGTCAATCCCATCGCAGACTCCACCAAGGTCACCCTCCGGATCGGCTCCTCCAAGGGCTTCATCCCCACCACCACCACCACCACCACCATCAGCACCAGCACCTCCACCACCAGCACCTCCACCACCATCAGCACCAGCACCATCATCACCAGCACCACCACCACCACCACCACCATCAGCACCACCACCATCACCACCAGCACCACCATCAGCACCACCACCATCACCACCAGCACCACCATCACCTACACCTCCACCGCGACCACCGACACCATCACCATCACCACTGACTCCACCACCACCGACACCGTCACCATCATCAATCTCCCCACTGCCTCCGACGCCACCGAGACCAACGCCACCGACCCCACCACCACCGACACCGCCACCATTGCCGGTATCGCCACTGGCTCCGACACCGCCGAGACCGACACCTACGCCACGACGACCGACGCCACGACGACCGACGCCACGACGACCGACGCCACTACGACCGACGGGACAAAAAGATGCGTATGCCCTATTGGTCGAGGATTTGGCGCTCTCGGATGACAGTGGCAGTGATGGCCGGGCAGTTCCCGTGAAAAAGAAGGATCGGTCGTCGGACAAGGAAAATCGACGAGTGAAAATAATTCCTCCTCCGGCGACCGACCCTTCTTTGGGAAAAAGAAAACAGAAGGGTGGTGCCAGGTCCACAGGAGTGGGCTCTGTGCGAACTGCACCCACTCCTGTGGTCCGCAGGCCATCACTGCCTTCGATGCCGGAACTGTCATCCGGGAGTCCCCTCACCGATGATGACCTTAGGGCATACGCTCTGAAATTGGCGGCATCGAAGGAGAAGGAGGTGGCAAGGATGCGTCCGCGTCCACATACCCCTCCTTCTCCTTCAAAAGATCCAACGGTGAGAAAGAGGACGTGCCCGGCAAAAATGGGCGTGCCAAGACGTCCTCTTTCTCAACCAGCGGATTTCAACCGCTGATTTTCGATCAGCCTTTTTTTTTTAATTTTTTTTTTCGATTCATTTTCTATTTTCTTTTGTATTCGTTTTTCATTTTTGATTTGTATTCATTTTTTTTTGGTTTGTATTCATTTTTCATTTTTGATTTGTATTCATTTTTTTGGTTTTTGCATTCTTTTTCAACTTTTTTCATTTTTTTTTTTGTTTTCTCAATTTCTTTTTTTTCTTGTTATCATTGTTTTTGATTATTTTTCAATGTAAAAAAAAAAATGTTTTCTAATTTTAAATAAAAAAAGATTTTAAATAAATAGTTATTTATTTTTTTCATCGAATAAATTCAGGCGGTACATTCGAGTGCGTATCGGAGTTCGCGGCATCCTCGGTCGGTAGCTTTGGATTCTCCTTCGAGTTTCCCTCGGTCGGTAACTGCAGATCCACTTTGGAGTCGGCTTCAAAGCTGATACTTCTCGAGTCAGAGCCGGTATCGTCATCATCATCATCATCATCATCATCATCATCGGTGAAATCCTTGTTACTGACATCATCACGATTGTGTCGTAGAAGCCATGTTTTCAGTACGGCTGTGTTGTAAGCGGCGCAGTGCGGGCTCCACATGTTCTTGTGATTGGTGCATGAGGTATTTGCGTTTTCGCGCAATATCGCCAGTGATGGACAGCCGAGTTCATCGAGATTGGTCAATGGGTGGTGGAAGAGGTGCCTTTTCAACCATAGCTTTTTCTCCGCACCCTTGACGTATACCTTGCCAGCTCCTTGTAGCGACTTGAAAAGAATCCCGTGGACTTCCTCGTAAGGGATATCGCCACGGTTCCAGTTGATGCCGTGGTAATTATGCTGCAGCCAGAGATTCACGCTCTTGTATTTAGCAGACAGTGCGTTCCATAGGTGAGGTGGCTCGAAGAGGTAAACTGATGGTATGGCATCAGCTTCGACAGCAACGACTGCCATCTCCTTGATGATAAAGTTGTTTGCCGGACCCTTGAAACCTTGGACGTCGACTACGAACTCCATTGTCGAAGTGATGCTCGTGGCTGCAACCGCCGCTCTTTTATACCCCTATCCCCACCAGAGCTAGCGTCGAGGATATTCCACCGACCAATCAGCGTCGAATACGCTATCCCCCACCAATTAAATCAGTATAAATAGAGGAGCCCGTGCCAGAGCAATCACATTCGACTGAGTCTTCTCTCAAGCGCAACAGCCAAGAGGAAATCCATCGCCATCACCAGAGTCAAGCATATTTCATCACCAGCAATCAATCAGCGAGGAGAATATTACATCGCCATCGACCAATCAGCGTCGAGTTCGCAACCCCCCCCCCCCCCCCCACCAATTAAATCAGTATAAATAGGGGAGTCCGTGTCAGAGCAATCACATTCGGCTGAGTCTTCTCTCAAGCGCAACAGTCAAGAGCAGCGAAAATGTCTGCTGCTGATTGCAAGGATATCATCAAGACATGGGAAGAAGTAGTAGAGGCGGTGAAGAATGAAGGTCCTGCAGTGATCGGAGAGTGGGTGAAACGCCTAGATGCCGTGAGGAAACCATTCCGGTTGATGAAAGGAGTCGTGACATCGGAGAAACAGCGATACCTGTTCATCGACGGCTTCCTAACCGGGATTCGTATTAAATTGACGAGATTGCTGAAACAAGGCCAAGGAATACGAGAGAGACACGTCGACAGAGTCGTGTGGTCCGACATCAAATCATCATTCAAAGATCGCATCAGGACAGGCGTCATCACTAACATGGACCACGTTGACGTGAAATCGTTCCTTCAAGAATGCGCCAACAATTTCCAATCAAAAATCCTGCATGTCCTCAAGCGAGAGAGGAATCCTGTGAAGGTTTATGTAGCGCTCACAGCAAAATTTAGGTTAACGAAGGATAATGAAGAAATTATCGAGATGAAGCACTTCAACACGAAGGCCGAACCAATTTACGAAACAACCAGGCTAGCCGAGTGGTTCGCTGAGCACGTACAAGACCCGATGCAGCGAGAAGTTGAGGAATTCGAGCACCAAGGCTCGGGATGGTCGCTCCATTCCATCGTCAGCTTAACGGTTAATATTGGCAAATTCAATCCGATGCGCGGCAGCTCTTACGTGGAACTACCGGATAATATTCGTAAGAAAAAGGCATGTATCAACGTACGAAACAACGACAATATGTGCTTCAAGTGGGCCATACTGTCTGCCTTGCATCCCGGACCCAATCCCAGCCGCGTTTCCAAATATCACAGATACGCAGCGGAATTGAATTTTAACGGAATCGAATTTCCCGTGATGCCGAGCCAAGTGGCAAAATTCGAGAACCAGAATGACATCTCTGTGAACGTGTACATTCTGAAGATGAGACGTCAGTTCGAAACCGTTCCCATTCACGTGACATCTTCAAAGAAAGATCGGCACGTGAACTTGCTCCTCGTGCAGGATTATTACGTCAACGAGGATGCGGAAGAGGATGAGGGTGCAGCTTTCGAACCTCCAAAATTCCACTATGTTTGGATAAGGAGCTTGTCTCGCTTGGCATCGAGACAAGTATCTGAGCATAACGGCAAGATAAATATCTGCGATCGATGCCTTCACTACTTCTACAGCAAAGCAAAGTTGACCGCCCATGAGATTGATTGCAAGAAAGTCAACAAGTGTAAGGTCAACATGCCGAAATCGGGGAACACGATGCTGCGGTTCAAGAATCATTACCACAAGGAGTCCGTTCCATTTATCGTGTACGCGGACTTTGAATGTCTTCTGAAACCCACACGCGACGCGAATGCCTACCAAAAGCACGAGGCATTCAGCGTGGGGTACTATTTCAAGTGCTCCTACGACGAATCATTGTCGAGATATCGCAGCCACCGGGGACCGAAGCCCGCTGAATGGTTCGCTTTGGAGCTACAGCAGCTGGCTGAGGAACTGGAAGTCATCCATTCGAATCCAAAGCCAATGGAGCCATTGTCGTTGGATCAGTTGCGACAATTTCGTGGAGCCAAAGAGTGTCACATTTGCGAGGGAGCGCTAAGCATCGACCGCGTTCGGGACCACTGCCATCTGACGGGAAAGTAAGTCTACTTTACTTTATATTGGGACAAGTTTTCGAATTTACTGAAATATGCGTCTATTGCAGATACCGAGGACCAGCACACAACGAGTGCAACCTCAACTACCAGGACTCGTGGATGATCCCGGTGGCGTTCCACAACCTTTCGGGATACGACTCACACTTCATCATCCGAGAAATCGCTACCTCCTTCGAGGGGCAGGTTATTCTACTGCCGCAGACAAAGGATCGATATATCTCCTTCACGAAGAACATCAAGGACAGTGACGTGAGGTTTCGATTCATTGACTCACTGCGCTTCATGAATTCGTCACTGGAAAAACTCGCCTCGTACCTGAACGATCTGAAGATCACGAGACGCGAGTTTTCGCAACTCTCTGTCGACAAGTTCCAGCTCCTCACGAGGAAAGGTGTATTCCCATACGAGTACGTCGACTCGATCGTCAAACTCGATGATAAGGAGCTGCCACCGAGGGATGCATTCCACAGCACGCTCAATGACAGCGACATCTCCACCGAGGACTATGAGCATGCTCGTAAGGTGTGGAAAGAGTTTGGTATTGCGAACTTGGGCGAATACTCGGATCTCTACCTGAAGACGGACGTAATGCTCTTGGCCGATGTTTTCGAGAATTTCCGTGAAAACTGCCTTAAGGCCTACGGACTCGATCCAGCGCACTATTATACAACACCGGGCTTCACGTGGGACGCCATGCTCAAGTTCACGAAAATCGAGCTACAGCTCCTCACTGACGTGAACATGCACATGTTCGTGGAGCTGGGTATACGAGGTGGAGTGAGTCAGTGCTGTAACCGGTATGCTCGAGCCAACAACAAATACATGAGCGACTACGATCGGACCCAGGCGAACAAGTATCTCATGTATTTCGACGTAAACAATCTCTACGGCTGGGCAATGATGGAGTCCCTGCCTTACGGCGGCTTCAAGTGGGCCGAGATTGGCGTCGACTGGAATGTCAAGGATGATTCGCCGATCGGATATATCCTCGAGGTTGATCTCGAGTATCCGGAGAATCTGCACGATGCGCATAAGGATTTGCCTCTTTGTCCCGAGCACAAGAGTGCCCCAGGCTCCAAGCACACAAAGCTCATGACAACGCTTGATCCAAAAAGCCACTATGTTCTCCACTACCGTAGCTTGAAGCAAGCTCTCAAGTACGGACTCAAGCTGACACGGATCCATCGAGTCTTGGAATTCAATCAGCGGCCATGGCTCAAGTCCTATATCGAGCTAAACACGAATCTCCGGAAGAATGCCACCAACGACTTTGAGAAGAATCTATTCAAGCTCATGAATAACGCCGTGTTTGGCAAAACGATGGAGAATGTGCGCAACCACGTGGACGTGAAACTCGTGACTCACTGGGGAGGACGCTACGGGGCTGAGGCACTTATCGCACGCCCAAACTTTCACAGTTACACGATCTTTGAGGAGAATCTCGTTGCTGTGCAACTGGCAAAGACCGAGGTTTATCTCAACAAACCAATCTACGTGGGGCTGTGCGTGCTAGACTTGTCAAAGATCCTCGTCTATGACTTCCATTATGAATTCATGCTTAAGAGAGCCGAGTTTGAGGCTGGATGCAAGCTACTTTACACCGACACGGACAGTTTACTGTACGAGGTCGAGTGCGAGGACATCTATGCCATGATGAGAGACAATATTGATCATTTTGATACATCCGATTATCCCGACACGAACCCCTTTGGAATGCCACGACGCAACAAAAAAGTAATTGGGCTCATGAAGGATGAGTGTAACGGACGAATAATGACAGAGTTCGTGGGACTACGCAGCAAGATGTATAGCGTGCGAGTCGAGGGTGAGGATCGTATGAAGAAGGTGAAGGGGGTGAAGACAAGTGTGGTGGAAGCCACCATCACCTTCGATGACTTTATCAAGTGCCTCCGCAATCGATCCACACTGAGCCGGCTCCAATCCACCATACGATCACGTGAACATCGTGTCCACACTGAGATGCAAATTAAGGTGGCCCTGAGTCCACACGATGACAAACGATACTTGCTACCTAATAGTACCGATACGCTGCCTTGGGGGCACTACGAAATCCCGCCAGAACTCGTAATTCTTGAGTAGAGTGGGGGGGGGGGGGGGGTAACACCCCACCACTATGACGATGGAGTAGGGGCGCTGAGGAAACGCTCAGCCAATAGAAAACATTCGAATTCGCCGATAGAGTGGGGATAGGGGGTATATTAACCGCGCTCGCAGCGCCATTCTCTTCATATCATCGCCACGATGGACAAGCTCAACAAGATCGCTAGTCTCAATAGCTTTCTGCCCGTGAAGCGACTCGCCGATCTGGAACTCGATCGGGTCTACCGAATCACCGATCTGCGACAAGTTGAGACGAGATATGGGCTGAAAATCGTCATGGATCTCGACAACGAGCTTCAAGTATTCATGCCGAAACGTATCTCCAGCGCATTCGAGCAAGATCAAGCGATGTTGGAACTTACAAAGCGCACGGTGGAAGACAAAGAATTGTCCCTCAAATATCTGGGTGGTTCGAATAATCACATGGAATTCATCGAAAAATAATTGTCCATCACGCAAACTCTGTACCTGAAATATTTGGATGGTGTGAATAATCAAAATGATTGTTTATTGATAATGATTGTTTATTAATAAAAAGAGACAATAATTTTGTTACAAATCTGTTTTATTAATCCAACTGTTGTGTGAACTGTCGAATCCTAACCACTTAACATAAAGGCGATCTCCACGTTTCTTCAGCACTTTCTCCACGAGATATACATCGGGATATTTGGCTTTGAGGAGCTCCTCTTCGTAGAATCCTCCGGCTATGGGTTCATCCTGATAGTCCTTCAACTTGTACGTCACCGGACTCGTTGCAGCTACATGCGTCACGGTGAAAACTTCCGTTGTCCAGTTGGGTGTGTAGCCTTTCTCGAAAACGTGTTTGCTCTTGCTCACGCGTACTTTGTCGCCTACGCTGAACTTTGGTGCTCTGCGAATGCGTCGATCGGCGAAATGTTCCATCAATGCGGCATCGACGTTCGTGACGTCTTTAGGCTTCATGCCGATAGTTCGATGTTTGGAATCATTGTACGCTGCTACGAGTTCGGATAAGATGTCGAGCCATTTGTAGCTGCCGCGCAGACTGAATCGCAACCACATTCTGTTCTTGAGTGTGCGATTGAAACGCTCAACGATTGACGCTTTCAGATTACTGTACGTTGAGTAGTGGTTGATGCGATATTCCTTCATGAGTTTCTGAAAGTCGGCATTGTAGAATTCTTTGCCTTTGTCAGTCTGCAGATTAGCAGGTACTCGACCTTGCCGTAGCACAGATTCCATCGCGTCGCTGACATCCTTGGCGGTTTTCTGCTTGACGGGGACGGCCCAAGCAAACTTGGAAAGCACGTCGATGATGGTGAGCAAGTATCGCGCGCCTTTGTTTTCTCGCGCATAAGGCTGCATCTCGACGAGATCCGCCTGCCACGTTTCATCCAGCCCACGCACGTCGAATTTGCGACGGGGATAATTACGGCGTGCAGGTTTATGCAGCTCTTCCACTAGTCTCTGATGTTCCATGCCACTAGTTTTTAACGGTCAAATCCACAATCGATGGATCGCTTATTTCAATATTCCTCAATGCCTCACGCACCCGCTCCTGCAGAAACTCAAACTTCACTGCAAGATTGGCAATATCTTGGCGTTGTTGAGCTATCAGGCGAAAGGCTTCACTCGTGTCTTGATGGATGAGGCGTTTCACACTACTCAGATTCACAGCGTCGTTCGGCTCACTCGACTCGGCAACGTTGCACAGTCTTTTACCATCGATGTCGTACTGTTGATCAGTGGTGAGCTTGAATCCAAAGCCGGGAGGACCTCTTGTACCCTCGATTCGCCCCAATTGTCTTCCGAACACGTCGACACTCATTGTTCAACTGACTACTGACACATCATCGTACCGACTAATATACGATTCCAGCTTCACGCAACTCCTCAATGATCGAGATGATCTCATTGATGTGACTTGGATTACCAGCTGCCCGCTCAGCGAGCAACAGACGTAGTCGATCTACGAGTTCGTTGGGATCGTCCCAATACACGTAATCCATTCGCATGTTTTTTCGTGCAATCTTGTACTCTAGTGGTAATCCCTTACCGACTCTCTTCTTCACCGGTGAGCTCCCAATCAATGGAGCTATGTAGTTTTTGAATTTGCGCGTGTTTTGCTTGTGCACAGGCTCTTCTGCACTGTAGTGTTTCTTGTGTGCACTCGTAATTTGCAGAATTTTCCCATAGTTAGCCATATCTTCGGCACTCACCTGATTGGCATCCGGTTCTTTTCGGAAGAGCAGCTCGAGCAAGCCAATGTTTGAGGGATACTTGCTATCCCCGACAATTACCCATTCATTGTCAAACCTTATGGGTGAGTCTCCGATCACGAGGGAATTGTCCGCGAGCTTTCGAACGCCATAAGTCATGTCGAGATACGATTTTCGATTTCTGTCGAGTAATTGAAGATATTTGGCAGCTGTCCCCCTCGTTGCCGAGGGTTTCCACTCCTCCCACCCCTTCCACGCCTCCTCCTCCCCATCCACCACCTCTTCATCATCATCGTACGCAGTTTTGAATGAAGCCTCGAAATCTTCAGACTCCTCCTTCTTTGGTCGCAACTTCTTGATTTCATCCTTGAGTTCACGCGTCGTCGTGCCGGTGGTAGTAACCAATCTTTCGAGCGGATTAACAATCGGTTTGAATGCATCACCCAATGCCTTCTCCATAGTCTGCTCGCCCTCTCGGAGAAGTCTGTATTTGTGCCTGATCGCGTCTCTCGCCTTTGTAATCTGACTGAGCGTATTTTTCTCTCGACGGAACTGGTCCGCCATATTGCCGCTTTGACCGTCCATGGTGTACTGGCAGTTTCACTTAACGCGACCGATATTTATAACAAAATTGTCAAAACCCTTTCTGTATCTGCCCGCACCCCGGCGATCTTTGTCAATCACGAGAAATCCGTGATCATCATCGTTCCAGCATGTTGCACACAAGTCCCTGAACTGCGTGAACGGCATGTCCGTATTCACATGATCGTCATAGACATGCTTGAGATTCACATCGTCTTGGCGAAAAACTACCAGCAGGTTGACATTATCACGCACTAGATGCTTAGGAATCTGGGCGTATGACTGACACAGATAGAAGCAATCGACGTTTTTGTGCCTTCCCATACAGTAGAAGGCTCTGACATTGTCTTGCTTCTCACACGCTATATCGTCAAATATCATGATGGAATTGGGGCGAGCATTGTCAGGTGATATGACTTGATCGTGCTCACTGAAAGCCAAGTAGCGTACCCCCTCCACGGGTGTGATGAGTTGTTCGAGAAACTTGTACTTTGGCTGATTGAGCGACTTGGAGTACACATAGACATTCTCAAATCTCAGACCGTTGGGGTGCGTGATAAGAGCGAGCAGTGCATTGGTCTTACCGCAGTTGGAAGGGCCGCAGAATACTGCACGTATGCTGTCAGGTAGTAGTTCACCGTGTCGTGTTCGCCTCTGCTGATTGTCAGCGAGAATATCGAAATTCGCGACCGGCAGCTTGAGTGATTGCTCCCGAAAGTCCATGGCACACTGAGCTCTGAGCGTATAAATAGCGCGCTTATATACCCTCAGGCTCATTCATCATCGGGCGACCGTTGCGTTATGTTCGAGGGTCAAGGTTTCCTCAACAAATTCATCAACAATCTTCCTGTGGAACTTCATCTGCCGGGCTACCAGTACTGCGGACCGGGTACAAAAGTAGCGGATCGTGTCAACCGTGGAGATCCTGGTATAAATCCCCTGGACGCTGCCTGTAAGGACCACGATATTGCATACTCGCAAAATCGTCAGAACGTCGAGGCGCGCAACGCAGCTGACAGAGATTTAGCGGAGAAAGCCTGGCAACGAGTGTGGGCAAAGGACGCTGGTGTGAGTGAAAAAGTTTTCGCGTACGCTGTAACGAACGCCATGAAGGCGAAATCCAAACTCGGTATGGGGCTAAAGAAGAAGCCTGCATTCATGCTCTCGAGAATAGTGAAGGCTGCGTCGAAACCTGTGGGGAAAAACGCTCGTGAAATTATTCAATCAGCACTGAAGAAGGCACGTGCTGCAGTGAAGAGAGCCGGTGGGAAGAGCCACGTGCGTATACCACGCATACTACCAGTGCCCGAAAAGGTCGGCGGATTCCTGCCTTTTCTCATTCCTCTGCTTGCCGGCTTGAGTGCCACAGGCGCCCTGGCAGGTGGAGCTGCGGGGATCGCCAAAGCCGTGAACGACGCTAGCGCAGCCAAGCGTCAGTTGGAAGAGAGTCAAAGACACAATAAGACGATTGAAGCGATAGCCCTCGGTAAGGGTCTCTACCTCAAGCCACACAAGAAAGGATTCGGCTTGCATCTGGATGCAAAAAAAAAAAATTGCCCAAACGCGCGCTAACCGATGCGGATTTACTCGAGTATGGCCGTGAAATTCCCCATTTTCGTGGGGTGTTTATGAGAAATGACTTGCCGAGTGGAGGACCTCGTTATCGCGAATCGGCCATTGTTAATCTCGATGACCGAGATGGACCTGGGACACACTGGGTGGCATACCGCAAAAATGCTCGTAATGTCACTTATTTCGATAGTTTTGGCGATCTTCAACCGCCCCGGGAGCTCATGGACTATCTCGGAGTTGACCAAGTCAAGTACAATTATGCGAGATATCAGGACTATGACACGTACGAGTGTGGGCATCTCTGCCTGAAATTTCTATATAAGAGCTTGTAACTTCGAGGATTGATCAGTCGTGCGCGCACCGTCATGGCAAATTCATTGACTCTCAGTCTGTCTGGAACGTCATCCGTACTCGAAGCGCAATACTTTCCACCGATCGAGCTAGCGCCAAATAAAAACTACGTTCTCGGACTAGTGGAACTATTATCCTTCAACTCTATACCGAACATTGATCTCGGTAGAAACAAGTTTTACGTGGGTGACGAGGTGGTTGTGCTGCCAACCGGAAGTTACGAGATTGAAGACATTGGGAAGTACCTGCAGGAAGCACTTGCACCAAAAGATATTTCAATCTACATCGAGCCCAACAACAATACCCTGCGCAGCCTCATAAAGTGCAATCGAGACATTGATTTTCGGCCACGAGACTCCATTGCCGATCTTTTGGGTTTCACTCACCGTGAACTGCGGCGTGATACGACACACCGCTCAGAATTGCCCGTAGCTATTCTCAAGATAAACGCTTTGAGAGTTGAGTGCAACATCACATCGGGAGCGTACATAAACGAGCGCAAGGTTCACACGATACACGAATTCTTCCCAGCTGTGCCACCAGGATATAAGATCATCGAAGTGCCATCGCAGATCATTTACCTGCCAGTCGCCGTCAGAGTCATTGAACACGTGCAGCTGCGAATAGTCGATCAGGACGAGAAATTGGTGAACTTTCGCGGTGAAGTTATTACGATCAGACTACACATCAAGGAAGTCGCGTAATCATGGGCATCGTCTTTGACACGAAAAGTGGGCGTGGCTATAAAAGCGAATCAACATGGCGTCCAAGCATCAGTCGTCGTCGAGCGCTGAAGACGCTAACACGTCGCAACATTCAGTTCCTGAGAAGCCTGGGACTTCGAGTCGTCGGTGGAAAAAAATAAAGTGTGGGATAATTTGCTGCTGCTGGAATGGAAGAGGCTTTGCACGTTCAATCGCCCGTGGTATTCGACGAATCGGTGTCGCATTACGAGATTCATACGCATCAGCCATACACCTCGTCAACCTTCAACAACAGCGATGAGATCCGGATATCGATTCAACATCAGGATCTGTGTCTTTTACCCGCACGGAGCTCACTACACGTGTGCGGGAGATTGACCAAGGCGAACGGTAATGCAGTCACAGCGACGAAATTTGTCAACAATGCTGTGCTCCATCTGTTTGAGGAAATCCGTTACGAGATCAATGCCATTGAGATCGATCGAAGCAAGAACGTCGCTATGACATCTCTGATGAAGGGTTACGTGTCCTTGAGTCCCAGCCAGAGTGTAATAATCGAAAACGCTGGCTGGCTCGATGTCGAAGAGACTCTGCAACTGAGTAACAATAGCGGCTACTTTGACGTATGTATACCGCTCGCCATGATTCTCGGCTTCGCCGAGGACTACCGGAAGATCATCATCAACACGAAGCACGAGCTCATCCTCACGAGATCGAGAACCGACACGAATGCAGTTGTGCAAACAGCACTGCCAGATGGAACCTACGAGGACTTTAAGATTGAACTTACGAGAATCGAGTGGCTCATGCCGTACGTGATACTGTCGGACAAGCGCAAAATACGCCTGCTCAGTCACATCGAGAAGGATATCACTGTGAGTTTCCGCACCTGGGAGTTGTACGAGTATCCCATGCTTCCGAGCACTACGAAACACGTATGGACAGTGAAAACGGCTAATCAGCTGGAGAAACCCCGATTCGTGATTGTGGGCTTCCAAACGAATCGACGAGGAGTTAAAGCGGCGAACGCAAGCCGCTTCAATCATTGCAACGTCACGAACGTGAAATTATTCCTCAACTCGCAGTGTTACCCATATGGCAATCTCAATCTCAATGTTAGTCGCGATCAGTTTGCCATCTTGTACGAGATGTATGCCAACTTTCAGAAAGCGTACTACGACAAGGCTGCGGAACCTATGCTGACGAGAAAAGATTTCCTCGCGCATGCGCCACTGATCGTAATCGACTGCTCGAAACAGAATGAGGCGCTGAAGCAGGCCCCCGTCGACGTCCGTCTTGAACTGGAGTCTGAGGGCAATTTTCCCGCGGAAACTACAGCCTACTGCCTCATCTTGCACGATCGCATTGTTGAGTATAATCCCATAAGTGGTGGGGTGAGGAGGCGCGTGTGAGAAGGAGTAAGGGAATGTGTGAGGAGGAGTGGGGAAATGTGAGACGGAGTAGGGGAATGTGCGAGGAGGAGTGGAGAAATGTGAGAGGAGAGGGGAGAACCACCTATAAAAGCGCCACTCGAATCGAGCAGGCATCACAGTCACGATGAAGTACGTGTTGGATGCACAGGGCTTCCAGCTCACCAACAACGAATTTATCGTCAAAGAGCTGGCAATTGTTCCACTCAACTTGGGCCACAGACCGGCAGCCTTCCTATTCAAACCGCCATTGAGTTGGCACGATCTGCCGGCGAGGTACAAGAGTATAAATCTCTGGCTGGAACGCAACCATCACCATCTATCCTGGAGCTCGGGGGATCTGCCTTACGATGAAGTGGAAACCATCCTTCGATCGATGATGCGCGATGCGAGCGTCATCTACGTGAAGGGTGAGCAGAAGAAGCGGTGGCTCGAACAGTTCGGCTTCAACGTGCGTGAATTCACGCCATGTCCGTCGCTGAAGATGCTGAACACGGAACAGATCGCAGCACCTTGCTATCATCATCAGCGAAATTTGCAATCCCACTGCGCACTCCGCAATGTCATACTGCTGGAAAAGTTTCTTCGAGACAATACTCCATCCATCGAGCGATCACTCACGATATTTTATCGCACTGGACTCTTGTCATTCATGGAGCCACAAGACATAGCGCAACTGCCGAGGAATTTTATCATCAACTTTGCTGCAAATAGTGTCGAACTTGCTTGGGATAAGCTACCCGAGTCCCTGAAGCAAGACCCTGCAGTTGCCGCGTGTTTGAGATGTCGCGAACACGGACTCATTGGTGCGCCAATGAAAAGAGAATGTATTCAATGTCGACGACAATAAATGGAAAATATTTTAATTGAGAGTTTACTTTACTATCCTGCATGATATCCTACCGCGATTTAAATTTCCCGCCATTTGTTCGAATTAAAATTTCGCACCATTTCCGCGAATTCAACATGCGCGCATTACAGCGAGAAACATGGCCAGTCCGCGCAGGCGTGAAACGCACCGCGGGGAAATTCAAACAACTTATTTCTTCATCTTTGCGATTCAAAGTATAAAATGGATAAATTCACATTATTTCTTGCATTAAATGCAATGAGCAAATTGAGGGGATTCGGATAATTCCATCAGCGAATCAAAAACTACATGTCATATGCATAACCTCAATTCGCTCATTGCTGCAGTCGGTGTTTTCTTTGATATCGCGGAATACTTTATCGGTCGAATCCGTCATGCGAATAGATGAATTCGCGTGGAGAGTCGAAATTCCGATATGTGAAAGTGAAAATTGTGATATTACATGTGAAAATCATGTTGTCGTACACGTGGCCGGATACACGTGGCTGGAAGTGAAAATTACGATATCGTACGCGAAAATTGCGATATCGTGCGTGAAAGTTCCAAAAATACAATATTCTGCCATGCAGAGGTCAAAATCATGATGTCGTACACGTGGCAGGATATTCAGCTACGCCGAGGTTATGTTGTTTTGCTACGCCGAAGCCAAATCTGCGACAATCCGCTGCGGAGAGGACAAAATTATAATATCCAGCTGCGGAGAGGCCCAAATTGTAACTACGCAGTGGCCAAATTCAAGTATTCAGGTACGTAGAGGTTAAAATTATTATTTCCTGCTACGCAGTGTCCAAATTCACATTTCCAACTACGCCGAGGCAAAATTGGAATATTTACGCCGAGACCAAATTTCCAACTACGCCGAGGCCAGAATTCGGATTTCCTGCTACGCCGAGAGCAGAGTTCCCATATTCAGCTGCTCCGAGGCTGAAATTTCAATATTCCACTGCGCCGAGGCAAAAATTCTGGTATTCATCTACGCCGAGGTCAAAATTCAGTTGCGCCGAGGCCAGAATTCGGATTTCCTGCTACGCCGAGGCCAAAATCAGCTGCGTCGAGGCCAAATTTCTGATATTCAGCTACGCCGAGGTCAGGTACGTAGATGCCAAATAATGATTTTTCTGCTACGCAGCATGCAATTTCAGCTAAAAATTGTGATTTCCCGCTAGGTAGAGGATGAGATTTCAATATTCAGCCAATATTCAGCTGCGTCGAGGATAAAATCATGGTTTCATGCTACGCCGAGGGCAAATTATGGATTCATGCTACGCCAAGGTCAAAAAACACATATTCAGCGACGGGAGGACCAAAATTTCCATGTGCAGCGACGGAGGGCCAAAAATTCAGCGACGGCGAAGTCGGTGAAGGCCGAAATGAAAAAGGATAGCTCGGACCACTGAAATGTGGTCGAAAAATCGAATTTTTTTCGATTTAAGTTATAAGGTTTGATTTTTCAGAAAATTTTGGATTATGAAGTGGTTTGGGTTGGGATTTCAGCTGAAAAATCGGAATTTTCGAAAAGTTTGGGTTATATAAAATCGGACTTTTCGAAAAATTTGGATTAAGATACCTACCTTACCGACCGTCGGTACAGAAATCTACCTTACCGACGGTTTATTGAGGTTGCAGTTTGGATCCCTACCTTACCGACGGTTGGGGTTTGGGTTGCAGTTGTGAATCGAGGTAAAGTGATCCAGAACTCTCATAGCTCCTCTACTAGGAAGCACTGAGAAAAAAAATGTGTTGAATCAACAAATTAATTAGTTCAATCAACAGGAAAAACGATAGATTCAATCAAATGCGTGTTTATTAATTGTTGCTAAACATTTTATAAAAAATATATAGCCCTTGCCAAATAATTTAATATGCATAGTTTAGTGACCCCAAAAAGAGATAAATAGAAAAAAAAGACAAATGTGCGCCAATTCGCCAATCTAGTTTCTCTGTCCGACCGAGATTCGAACCCTCGACCCTACCTACCATCATATCTATCCTACCTAACTACCTAACACGCTACCTATTACGGTATCGACCACTACTATGCACTTGAAAAAAGTTAGGAGTTATGAAGATTCGAATATACGAAAACATTTAAAAAAAACCAGTTTTTTAATTTTTAACAACTTATGTATACTATTAAAGTATACTATAGAAATGATAGTTCTTTGCTTGAAGGAAATAAAAATTTCATCATTCCGAACAAATATTCCATTGGAATAAAATAATGTGTTATTTATTTTACTACAGCTTCTTTTAAAATAATCACAATCAATTTTGTATCTAATAAATATTGAAAATACTACAGAAATATTTTTAGAAGTAAAATAATGATGAGTTTATTGCAAAGAAATAATTTTGTTCGAAAAAAATAATTCAAAATTGATGTCGTTTTTCAGATTCAACTAATCTCATGTTTATGATGCAATAAATCTAATTAATCCAATGAATGCAAATTTATTAAAATCTATTTAAATAAAGATATTTTTAGAAGTAAAATAATGATGAATTTATTGCAAAGAAATAATTTTGTTCGAAAAAAATAATTTCGTATTGAAGTCATTTTTCAGATCCAAATAATCTCATGTTTAAGATGCCATAAATCATTTTCTTCAAAAAAAAATAATTTATATCACTTGGTGTAATGTACTATTCGTATTGATGTCGTTTTTTAGATTCAAATAATCATCATTTTAGATTCAAATAACCTAATGTTTATGATGCGATAAATGTAATTAATCTAATGAATACAAATTCAATCGAATCTATTTAAATAAAAATATTTTTTGAAGTAAAATAATCATTACTTTATTGCAAGAAAATAATTTTTTCGAAAAAAATAATTTTGTATTGAATTCGTTTTTTAGATTCAAATAATCTCACGTTTATGATGCGATCAATGTAATTAATCCAATGAATACAAATTTAATCAAATCTATCATGCATTTAATTGTTACTATTAAATAAGAGTTTAATATAATGGAGTAATAGATTCGTGAAAATATTTTTTTAAATGAAGAGTGATTTTCTTGGTTCAACAAATAAATAATCGAATTAATACTTTCATTTAATAAATAAATTCATGTTCTCAAATTCAGTACTTTTTTCTCTCAGTGTATACTCACTCCTTTTTTACGAATAAAAACACATTTTTCAAAGTTTCATACACATAGCAAAAATCGAAAAATGATTTCTCCATGATGGGATAGCGATCAAAAGATGCGGTTTTAAATGTACTTTTTTGTTAATTTATTTGAAAAAAATCGGAGGATACACTCTTATCGAAAAAAAATTGTACTTTGAAAGATGTTAAAACGGAAGAGGATGAAAAATATTTTTTTTTGAGAAATATGTATGTTTTTTTTTGTCGAAAAGTAACTGAAAAAAAAATCGGTGACACGAAAAAAAAATGTCGAGGTAATGGCCACTCGGTTATAGCTGGAATGCCTCATATATTTTGTGGAAAAAATAAAAATGTTGGATCGATATAAAAATATGTAATTATCGCCGAATCCAAAAATCTTAATTACTTATAAGGACAAAGTTGGAGCTCGCCCTTGAGAAAATAGTGAGAATTTCCTCACAATTGGACTTCGTATTTGTCATGATACAGCTCACGTCGGGAATCCAAGCTGGGATGAGTTTCCCGTAGTAAAAAACTCCATTGAATCGCCAATGGCAACCAATGGTCCTCATACGACTCCATTGGACAATGAATGGGGACCCATTGAGATTTCCGCATTTTTCAATGGCGTATAGGAACGACCATTGATCAGTGAATGGATATCCATTGAAAAGTCACCATTGCCCAATGACGTCCATTGAACAACAAATGCGGATGAACCGAATAATCACCATTACTCAATGATGCCCATTGGAAAGCAAATGCTGATGGACCGAGCGATCAGCATTGCCCAATGGTGTCCATTGGAAGGCAAATGCTGATGAACGAAATGATCAGCTTTACCCAATGATGTCCATTGGGAAGTAAATGCGGATAAACTGAATGATCAGCATTACCCAAAGATGTCCATTGGAAACCGCGTCGCGTTAGTTCCGAGACTTGGCGTGAGATGTCGCAGGACGGCAACCCGCTGAACTCCCATACGGATTATGCGAAGAGTATGCTTATCTAGACGAGTGTGAGCACGGAATATGAGCAGAAGTCGGTGTCCAAAAAATTCATGCAAGGAGTTCTTGCCGACTGATGCCCATGCGATAATCCCTATTCCGTTTGAAATGGGGAAGTCAATCCTCATTGGAAAATCCATATTCGATTTCAAATAGGGAATTCAATGGCGAAAATGTCCTTGGGCAATTCGGCATTCATCTTCATTGGTTATTTTGGCAATGGGGAATGAATGGCGATTTTTCAATGGTGACGAATGGAGTTTTTTACTATATGAAAGAATCTTCATTGATGATCGCCATTTATTCCCCATTGCCTACAAAAACCAATGGAGATGAATGCCGAATTGCCTATGGCGATTTTCTTCATTGAATCCCCATAGGATAATCCCCATTCCGTTTCAAATGGGGAAGTCAATCCTCATTGGAAAATCCTCATTCGATTTCAAATGGGGAATTCAATGGCAAAAATCCCCTTAGGCAATTCGGCATTCATCTCCGTTGGTTATTTTGGCAATGGGGAATGAATGGGGATTTTTCAATGGCGACGAATGAAATTTTTTACTACGGGTTTTTTTCTCATTCTCTGAAAACATCGTTCCAGATGCAGAGACACTGTCTTCCAAAAGTTTGGAAACACTGGCCCCAATTCGGCGCCGCACAAAAAGTTTTGCTGCCCTTTTAAAAATGAAGATATTTCAATTCAACAAGCGGGGTTTCAAAGGAGACATAATTCATCTTCATTTCGCTTTTACCAAAAAAATTTTTCGTTTTTTTTGTTAAACTTGGCACGTTTTTTGAAACATGGTCGTTTTTTGGCTTTTTTTCTGCGTTGAAATTTTGGTGCACGATCCATGAAGTTTTTTAAAACTTTTTTTCGTGTGGAAAACTTCTGAGGGGGAGTGTAAGTTTCAATTTTGTTTTTTAAAAAGTTTTGTACGATTTTTTTTCGCAAAAATATTCAATTTTTCGTACGACCATGTTTATAAAATGTAGCGTAACTCGAAAACTATTGGGTTTTCGTTAAGTCGTGAAGAGAATAAAAAGTTGCATACAGTAATTCTACATTCAATGAAATTTTTTCAGATTTTTTTTTTCAAAATTTTTGTTTTCAAAAATTTTTCCTGTCAACGAGATATTTTTTTTATCTTAAACGATCGGGTCTCTTATCTCATCTACACGGCTTTTTCAAAACACTTATGATCAAAAAAGTCGTGTCGATGAGGTAAAAATTTTCGAAAATAAAAGTTTTGAAAAAAAATTCCGAAATTTTTTTTATGAATCCAGAATGATTGTATGCAACTTTTTACCTTCTCAGTAATTTCACGAAAACCCATTAGCTATAGAGTTACGCTACATTTTATAAATATGGTCGTTTTTTTGCAAAAAATTGAATATTTTTGCGAAAAAAAATCGTATGAAACTTGAAAAAAAAACAAAATTGAAGCTTATACTCCCTCCCATAAGTTTTTCATACGAAAAACAGTTTTGAAAAAATCATGAGTCCTGCGCCAAAATTTCAACGCCAAAACAAAGTCAAAAAATGACCATGTTTCAAAAAGCGTACAGGGTTCAAAAAAAAAAATTTTTTTTTTTGGAAAAAGCGAAATGAAGCTAAATATATTCCCTTTGAAACGCTGCTTGTTAAATTGAAATATCTTCATTTTTAAAGGAGCAGTGAAACTTTTTGTGCGGCGCGAAATCGGGATGAGTGTTTCCAAACTTTTGGAAGGTAGTGTATGAACATTAATGGACGAAAATTGGAAAAACAACGACGGGTAGTCTTGTCGATTAAGGGCAACGAGTTCCGCTTCCTCCTTTTTCAACACCATTTAGGGTCATTAACTCGGGACAATGTATTTTCGAGATTCGTACATCTGATAATTTTCTCCAGATGAGGAAAGACGATTAATATTCTACTAAAAATTTTATATTTATCAAAAAGTATACTTGAAACACGAATTCTCCACCAAATTGTCGTAAAACATTGCTGACGACGGAGAAAATGGTGCGTTTTCGATGGAAATGTGGGTCAGAGTGTCGCTGAGTCTCCGCAAAGCATATATATGGGGCATTTCATCCCAAATCCGGCAGTTTGAAAAACTTTTTTTTTTTATTCCCTCAATTTTTTAATTTTTTTAAGTATCCTTCAAAAGACCCTTCCTGTTAAATTTTGAGATTTTTTTTATATATATGTACACAGTTTTCCTCTGTCAGGTTTGTATGGGACATTCCGTGGCAGCTTCGAAACTTCGTCTCACCCTTGTCGTAGTTTGTGCGTTCCAGTCTAAAATTGAGGTCCAAAAAAATCCAAATTTTTTTTTTCATACAATATTTGAGAGTAGTATAAACTAAGATCGATTTGGATTGAACAGTTCTTACTCAGAGCAGAATTTAGTATATGAAAATATGAAAATGATTCTACAGAAAAATAACTCAGCCATATCTATCCATCTAAATAAAGATAAATCCAAAAAGTATCTTAACGTAGTTTTTTTTTAAAAGTCGAATTGGTAATATTACTTTGATCCAGATGAGAGATCATTTCTTTCATGATAAATAGTTCTAGGAATTTTCAAAAAAAAAAAAATCATGATCATATTCATCGTTTCCAAATTAGTCCTTCGTTTATACATCGGCGAAAAGTTTCCGGACAAAACTACAAAAAAGGTCTGAAACGTTTTTTTATTCCATTTCGCCGGAAGTCAATGTAAACTAATTTAACAAACGGCATTTTTAAGGGGAAGAATTCGGCTTCATTTCCTGTTTTTTTTTTTTTTTACAATTTGTTTTTAGATATGGACTCTATTTTGAAAATAACTGTTTTTCGCCTTTTTTCTCTCTCTTCAGGTGCACCCATCTTCCAGAGGAAATTTTTTAAATACATTTTTACGATTGGATTCATAGAGGGGAAAGTTTGAGCTTCAATTTCCTTTTTTTAAAAACTTTTTTTTTGTGAAAAAAGAGGAAATTTGAAAAATCCCGTATAACACGAAAACAAAGAGGATTCATGAAAAACTTCAAGATAGCAAAAAGTTATGTCTGCTTCGTTTCAGTTCAGAGGAATTATTTCCGATTTTTTTCTGATTTTTTTTGTCTCATTTTCTGGGTCAGAGCTCAGAGCATTCAATTACCATAACGTGAAAAATATGGGATTATTCATAAAATTTTAAGAAGAGAAAATACTTTATTTTATCATTTTTAACATATTGGAATTTTTTTTCATATTTTGTTCCCAAATTTTTTTTCTCCTATTATCAGTCGATATAAAAATTTTTGGCAAAAAAATCTGAAAAAATTCCTCTGAACTCAACAAAAACAGACGCAACTTTTTGCTATCTTAAAGTTTTTCATGAATCCTCTTTGTTTTTGTGTTGTACGGGATTTTTAAAATTTTCTCTTTTTTCTCAAAAAGCAGAATAACTTTGGAAGAAACATCACTGAAAGTTTTTTAAAAAAGGAAATTGACGCTCAAACTTTCCTCTTTATGAATCCAATCGTAAAAATGTATTGATAAAATTTCCTCTGGAAGATGGATGTACCTGAAGAGAGTGGAAATAAAGGCGAAAAACAGTGGTTTTCAAAATAGACTCAAAATCTAAAAACAAATTCAAAAAATAATTTAAAAAACTGGAAATGAAGGGGAATTCCTCTTCTTTAAAATGCCGTTTGTTAAATTAGTTTACGTTGACTTCCGGCGAAATGACACAAAAAATTCAGTCACCCAATTTTCTGATTCTGTAAAACATTTTTCAGAAATTTCATTACATCATTGACTCGATTTTACTGCAAAAACTATCTCAATATAATTTCTGCAAATTCTACACTAATATTTGTCAGTTTATTAAAAATATTTCTTCAGAATGTTATTTATCAACGATATAAAAAAAAGTCTAAAAAAAATATTCAACGCTACTTTTCGTTTGGAGAAAACTGCTCAATAATTATAATAATTATTTCTCTGCAATATAATCAAAATCATCCAGGTTGGTATTTTTTTGTTTTTTTTTTTCAACGTGGAATGCCTTGTGTAAATATTTGATATATAGATATTGGTGAGACGAAAACAGGCTGTATTCAACCCGTCGCCAACTGCAGCTGTTGCGACTGAGATTTCAACCCCTTTTGCTCCTCGTCACTCGGATGATGACGTACATAAATATATGTATCGTAAATATATATGTGTCATTCCATATCAATTCAACGACGTTTTGACGGTGACCCCTTCGATTTTTTTTATTTTTCAATATGTTATTGTACATGCAAAAAGAAGTATCCATGCCAATTTTTAGCTCTCTATCTTAAACCTTACCGAAGTTATTGATTTTTCAAGAATATACTTAAAATAATCATAACTTCTACATCAACCAAGATATTGTAATTGGTCAAGAGGTCATTTCTTTTCATTTTTCGAGGTACTTTTAAAAAAATATATTAAAAATTAAGAAAAACAAATTTTTAATGTGTTTTTAACTGTTTTAAGCTAAAAAATTGGATTTTCTTTCCATGGGACCCCTTCGATTTTTTTCAAAGAAAAATTATTAAATTCTCCGTAAAAAAACAAAATTTTTGAGATCTTACCGAAGAGGGGATTCAAATAACTACTTATCGAAAAAAACTTTTCTACATGCTCCTACATTCTACAAACTTCTATATTAACCAAGATATTGTCATTTGTCAAGAGGTAATCTTTTTTTGTTTTTCAATGTACTTTTTGTAAAAAAGACGAAGAATCAAGAAAAACAAATTTTTAATGTCTTTTTAACTATTTTAAGCTAAAAAATTGGATTTTCTTCTAATGGAACCCCTTCGATTTCTTTCAAAAAAAATTATAAAATTCTACGTAAAAAAACAAAATTTTTGAGATTTTACCGAAGAGGGAATTCAAATAACTTCTTAACGAAATTTTTTTTATTCGATTTTTTTTTCGTAATTTTCAACTTTTTTCCTTCTATGACTCTAATAGTTGATTTCAATGATGTTTAAATAAATAATCTAACTTGCCTCACATATTTCCATTGTAAATTACTATAATTAACATGAAGAATTACAATTCAAGTACGTTTTGCAAACTAAAGTGCAAAACGTACTTAAATTGTAATTCTTGATGTTATCTATTATAATTTACAATGAAAATATGTGAGGCAAGTTAGATTATTTATTTTAACATCATTGAAATCAACTAATGTAGTCATAGAAGGAAAAAAGATCAGAATTACGAAAAAAAAAAAATCGAAATTTTTTTTTTCAATAAGAAGTTATGTGAATCCCTCTTCGGTAAAATCTCAAAAAATTTATTTTTTTACGTAGAATTTTATAATTTTTTTAGATAAAAATCGAAGGGATCCCATTAGGAGAAAATCCAATTTTTTAGCTTAAAACAGTTAAAAAGACATTAAAAATTTGTTTTTCTTAATTTTTGATCTTTTTTCAGAAAGTACATTGAAAAACAAAGAAAGATGACCTCTTGACAAATTACAATATCTTGGTTAATATAGAAGTTTGCAGAATGTAGAAATTTTTTTTCGATAAGAAGTTTTTGAATCCCCTCTTCGGTAAAATCTCAAAAATTTTGTTTTTTTACGTAGAATTTTATAATTTTTTTTGAAAAAAATCGAAGGGGTCCCATTGAGAGAAAATCCAATTTTTTAGCTTAAAACAGTTAAAAACACATTAAAAATTTCTTTCTCTTAATTTTTAATATTTTTTTCAAAAAGTACCTTGAAAAACAAAAAAAAATGACTTCTTGACAAATTACAATATCTTGGTTAATGTAGAAGTTATGATTATTTTAAGTATATTCTTGAAAAATCTATAACTTCGGTATGGTTTAAGATAGAGAGCTAAAAATTGGCATGGATACTTCTTTTTGCATGTATAATAACATATTAAAAAATAAACAAAATCGAAGGGGTCACCGTCAAAACGTCTTTGAATTGATATGGAATGACACATATGTACATAAATATATGTATCATAAATATATATGTACATAAATATATGACATATATATACGTATATATGTATATGGCGAGGCGAAGGTGGAAAGGGTTGATTAAAGCGTTTCAACACAAAAGGGTGAGGGGGTGGTTTCAAGGCTTTGCGATTGTTTCGGCCAAACTGTGTTCACCGAATAATCGATGCAACCCTTTCGCCTCCAATCCGACAGTCTTTGCGTTCCTCTCTGCTCAGTTTGTTGGTTTGCAGAATCCTATTTTGAGTGTCTTGCATAGATTGGATTATACTTAGTCGCGTATACAATTAATTAACCGTGCAATTAGTGCACACAAGTTCAAAGCTGATCGCTTATTGCATTCCTGCGTGAGAGCGAGTTTGCTGTTCTGACAATTTGCGAACGTTCTACTCGGGGATGTTGTTTCCAGAGTTGCCGAAATTATAATGTAAAAATAATGCATTATTTATTTTAGAAATAACGAAAATTCTATGATAGAAACATTGAGCATTCTTTTTGTAATGAAAAATGTGAAACCTAATGATTATGCATTAAATTAATAATGAATAATGCAAAAAACGTAACATTATTCATTACAACGGTAATGGGTAATTCAAAGTAGAAACTAATTTTCATTACTATAATAATGAATGGTACAAAACCGAAGAATAATGCATTACTTTGAGTAATGCATTACATTGATCATCGCATTACTTTGAGCAATGCATTACTTTTAGTAATGCATTACATTGAGCCATTCATTACCTTGAGCAATTCATTATTTTGAGTAACACATTACATCGAGCAGTGCATTACTTCAAATAACGCATTACATTTATAAATAATGTATTACTTTGAGCAATGGTTTAAAGGAATAAAAATAATTTCTGTATGTAGAGAACAATGCAAAAAACGTAACATTATTCATTACAACAGTAATGGATAATTCAAAGTAGAAACTAATTTTCATTACTATAGTAATGAATGGTACAAAACCGAAGAATAATGCATTACTTTGAGCAATGCATTACTTTGAGTAATGCATTACATTGAGCAATGCATTACTTTGAGTAATGCATTACATTGAGCAATGCATTACTTCGAGTAATGCATTACATTGAGCAATTCATTACTTTGAGCAATTCATTACTTTGAGTAACACATTACATCAAATAACTCATTACATCTATAAATAATGTATTACTTTGAATAATGGTTTAAAGGAATACAAATAATTTCTGTATGTAGAGAGCAATGCAAAAAACGTAACATTATTCATTACAACAGGAATGAATGGTACAAAACCGAAGAATAATGCATTACATTGAGCAACGCATTACTTTAAGTAATGCATTACTTTTAGTAATGCATTACATTGAGCAATCCATTACTTTGAGTAACACATTACATTGAGCAGTGCATTACTTCAAATAACGCATTACATCTATAAATAATATATTACTTTGAGTAATGGTTTAAAGGAATAAAAATAATTTCTGTATGTAGAGAGCGATGTCAATGAAATCTTGCTTTTCGTATGATTTTTTATAATCGTAAGAATGATACATCTCGGACTGTATGTCTTATTCCCTCAAATTTTTTACAGGGTAATTCGTTTGTTTAGATTCCTAATTTTTTTACTTCGAAAATATAATTCGGTACTTTGTTTTGTTTTTTTCATTTGTTAGATCAGATTTGAACCTACAGCATCTTTTTCTTTTTTATCTTTGACCGGAAATTGTCAAGAGAATAATAATTCCTGTTCATATACGATTGTTTACTTTTTTTACTCTCGAATAATTTCACGTATTTTTTATTTATTTGTGAATCAACCAAAAGAAAAAATCATCTTCCACTTGTCCATTTTTTTATTCGTCAGATCAAAGGGAAATGCGCAGCATATATGTATTTTATTCTCTATCACTCAAATTTTCAATTTTAATTTCAAATTTCAAAACGGGGATTATTAGTTCCGTTGACATTCCGATGTTTACATTTTTGGGTTTTTTTGCTTAAAAAAATTTCACAAACCTATACCATCGAGTCCCTGAACCGGTTTCATCGATCCATATTTTCCACTTTCCTAAATAGAAGAAAGATTTTATCGCATTGTTCCATTGAACTACGAATGCATAAAATATTTTTATTCCGAATAATGCATTATGCAAAATATTCAGTATTATAGTAATGAAAAATTAACGCTACTTTGCAATATCTGTCACCTGAATAATGGATAATGGACCATTTTTGCATTACTCATTATTTCAGTAATGAGTAATGTAACTCTTTCCACATTATCCATTACTTCAGCAACGGATAATGTAATGCTTTTCCAAGTACCCGTTAATAACGTAATGCATAATGTTTCATTTTTACATTTTCCAGTACTAATATGATGCTTAATGGTCTGACATTTGCATTATCAACTAAAAATGTAATGCAATATTTTTATTATCACATTATTCATTGAATGAATAATGTATAATGGAAGTTAAGTCCCATTATTGAGTGAAAAAATAATCATTAATGAAATCGACAATGCATTATTAAAATAATGCATTTTTATTGCACTCCGTGCGTAAAATGGCACTCTCCGCACTCGTGCAATAATAGTATATTACGATACTAGTGCGAAGAAACTTTTTCTGACGAGTGTGAGTTTGCAGCATGAGCCGAAGGCGAATGTTGCAATCACACGAGTTGAGAAAAAGTTTCTCGCACGAGTATCGTACGAAATTCTATTGTACGAGTGCGCAAACTGCCAGTTTGAGCACGCGCAGCGTGCGCAAAGTGGCACTTTGCGCACGGAGTGCAATAATATACTATTTTGCAACTCTGCGGTTGTTTCAAGAACGCATTACGCTTATCTTCAATTATGAATTGATAAAGATCAATTAAAGTGTGGTTTTTTCCATGAATACTGTATTTTCATTTACGGTTTATGTAATTGTAACAAAAATTTTGAGTTAAATAAACTTCTCTTCAAATTCACCTCAATTTCACCTCAAAATTTTTGTTAAAATTGAATCAATTTCTCTCACAGGAATAATTATTTTTTAAGCAATGGGCATTTAAATTCTTACAAATTTGTAATAATTGATCCAATTTTGATTGGATCAGTTTGGAATAATTTAAATGCCCATTACTTGAAAAATAATTATTCCTGTGAGAGAAATTTGCTCACCTCAAAATTTTTGTTACACTTTCATAAAAGCCATTTTCATTTGTGAAATTGGTGTTTTTTTCCATTTTGAAATATTTTAACCCAACGTTTCGTTCGATTTTGAGTAAGCTCTGAGAGTGAGCTTATACTGTGAACGTGGGAAATATACGCAAAAACTCGAACGAAGGCCGTGACCGAATAGTCATTCGTGCCAAGCCTGCGCATCCAGATCCTCGGTCGTTTCTCGAACAGGAAATTTTGTATATAGCGACACGATGGCCCAGTGCAGAAAAGCTGGCTGCATTATCTCAATTCAATACATATATGGGTCATTTAATGTTAAATCGACCAATAGTTGGAATCGACCCCTTTTAATTTTGATGAAATTTGGCCAGAAGTTTTATTTTATCATAAAACGAAGTTCTATCGAACGAAAAAAATAATTCTCTTTTTCGAGAGTTATGCAAAATTCAAAATCTCACAATTTTTTTTTTAATTTTTAAAATTTATTTTTTAAATATCTCGAAAACTATTATAGTCACGAGAAAATCGTTCTGGATTCGACCTAAAGACTTGGGGCTGCGAAAAAAAATATTCTGAATTTTTTTTTTGAAAAATGATGAATTTTGAGAATATTGAATTTTTCAAAATCGTAAACATCGATCATCAACATTAAATTTTTTGTTCAATTTTTTAAATGTAATACCTTGTACTGATCTTAAAAGATCTTGAAATTTTCAGAATGGTGTTTTTTTTTCAAAAATATGAATTTTTGTTTTGGTAAAAAAAAAATTTCTATTCTTTACCTCTAACATAAGTTAAGTAAAGTTGAGCAATCATGTTATTTTGTAATTTTGAGCAGTAAAAATTTCATGATTAATAAGCTTTACTTTACTTAACTTCAAAAAAATTTTTTTTATAAAAATCCAAAAATTCATATTTTTGAAAAAACAAAAAACGCGATTATCAACATTTCAGGATCTTTTAAGATCAGTACAAGGTGTTATATTTAAAATTTGAACAAAGAATTTAATGTTGATCGCGAACTTTCACTATTTTAAAAAATTCTTCAAATTCATCATTTTTCAAAATTGTTTTTCCGTAGGCCCAAAAGTATGTTCTTAAAGACAAAGTCCGATCGATATTTTCGTAACTCTAATAGTTTTTGAGATATTTAAAAAATAAACTTGAGAAATGGAAAAAATGGTGAAATTTTGAATTTTGCATAACTTTCGAAAAAAAATTTTAATTTTTTTCCTTTTATAGAACTTCGTATTAGGATAACGGAAAACTTCTAACCAAATTTCATCGAAATTGAAAGGAGTTGATTCCAACTATTGGTCGATTTGACATGGAATGACCCATACATATGCATGAATACATGTATTGAAAATGGCTGACAATGAAAAGGTCGTGAATGCCCAGATTTCTAAGCGCTGAAAAGATTTTTCATACGCCATTTTGTTGACAAGCTGAAAAGCGCTTTCACTCCATCCCCTTTGCTCTCGCAGTGCGGATATCCAAGAATCCCGAGTTGCATCGTCCGTGCTGACACCCCCGCAGTGTTGCTCGAGGCGTCGCCGAAATAAATTCGCGTTAGTGAACAAAAAGTGACGTTTTTTATTTTCCATTTTCAATCTATATTTACCGCGATGATTAAGCCGAGAGTGAGTGGCACGAAAATTGCATCAGTCACGATGGGAAATTTTTGCCAAAGAGGTGAGATTTTTCCGATAGTCATGCGCATATTCCGGGTTTGTCGAAAAAGCCGGATAAAATCGTCTAAAGGATAAATCACCGATCGATATATCGTTAAATCGATATTGATAAATCGACATCGATTTATCGATAAATTGATATCGATTTGGACATCGATTTGTGTTTTTAGACAAAAGCGATTCAAATTGCGTCGCATCCGGTCGGTCTAGCTTTAGGAGGGACATTTGGTAAAATATTCTAGTCACATTGCGCTATTGGATAAAAAAATGAATTTAAAAAGTGCCGATTATAAAAGTGTCCATTTTGCCCCGGGTACCCATATTTTGCTTTGACCCTTGAATTATTACAAATATTTTACTTAAAATGGTTTACCACAATTATATCAGAGAATTTTTGACTGTTTTTTGGTTGATGTAATGACAGTCACTATTTTTTTTTGTTTTTCTACATTTTTTTAGATTTTTCAAATTTTCAATGTTATTTGATATTTTTGGAGGGTACTAGTTTGCCTTACATTACTCTATAAATATACTTCCTCTCGCGCTATTTTTAGGGGGATAAAGCTATTTTAGCAATTCATATTATCACTAATTTACTTGTTGACATTTAATTTTTTGACAAAATTGTTCATTCTTTAAGGCGGTATTCTTGTCTAGAATTTTGAAAAAATCATTTTTTTGCATATTCTTAAAGTTTAGACTTTTAAGAATATATCCTCGAAAGAAAATTTTTCAATTCCAACAATTCACGGAGTTAGAGCTATTTTAGTAACGTAGTAACTACGTCCGACACGTCGAAGCTTACCTTTAAGGGGGTATCCTGGTCTAGAATTTTGAAAAATTTAATCATTTTTGCATATTCTTTAAGTTTGGACCTTCAAAAATATATCCTCGTAATAAAATTTTTGAATTCCAATAATTCACGGAGTTAGAGCTATTTTAGTAACGCAGTAACTACGTTCGACACGTCGAAGCTTACCTTTATTGGGGTATTCTGGTCTAGAATTTTGAAAAAATCCATTTTTTTTGCATATTCTTAAAGTTTGGACTTTCAAGAATATATAATCTTCGAAAGAAAATTTTGAAATTCTAATAAATTACGGAGTTATAGCTATTTTAGTGACGCAGCAACCACTCTCGTCGAAGCAAATTGGACTATAGAAGTTTTTCGCAAATAGTACATTACATCACGAGGACGTAAAAACAATTTCTGACGAGTGTGATTTTGCAGGACGAACCGAAGGCAAGTCCTGCAATCACACTCGTCAGAAAATGTTTTTACGCCGAGTGATGTACGATATTTTATATCACGAGGTGCAATATGGACGTTTTCACGTCCGCTTGCGGACGTAAAAGCGTCCATTATTGTACTGAGTGATATAAACTACTTTTCTCAACACCTGACCTGATATCTCAAGTTCTACTCAACCGATTTACTTGAAATTTTTCACCAATATTCAATGTATAATTCTCTATCGTTCTTACTATGATTGTGTCAAAATTATTACTTTTACTATTGTAAAAAATTTAAAAACTCTGAAAAAAGGGCCAGAAAACAGCTTTTTCTGTTCAGACAGCCGCCATTTTGCGAAATTTTTTTTCTTCAATTTTTCCGTTCCCTGAGATACGGGCTATAACGACATTCTTACTGATTAAGAATCGTTTCTTAAATTTTGGATCGGATGATTAGAAAAGTTGCAATCGTGTCAACCAACACCCCACTTATTTTACCCCCAACTTTGCCAGCTTATAATTTATCGAATTTTCATTTTATTTTTTCTTGATTTTTTTTTATATTATCAAAATATAAAAAAATCGGTTGCAAAAAAAAGTAAAAATATTTTATGTTTTTTTGGTCGCTTTAATTTATGAAAGAATTTAAAAAATCGAAAGACTGTGCAATTGCTCTTTTGAATTGAGTTCTTTTTACGATCATTCACAGATTTAATTTTGTTTATTTTTTTTTGGGTCCATTCGCACGATATATTTCACTGTGCAATAATGTCAATGATTTTTTATAAAAAATTAAATTTTCGCTGCAAGACAGAGATGGTAAAAAACCACCCCCCCCCCCCTTCGCTTTTGCCTCTCTTTGTGGGAACGATTCTGTGTGGACGGAAGTTGAAAAAAATCTCATGGACGTTTGTAGGGGAGGGGTCGAAGTGGGGTGGGTTAGCATTGAAGAAGGTGGGCGACCGTCTGCGTTGACGTCGTCGTCGCGGCGTCAACGACGTCGTCTTCGGGGTTGCTTACATACGTATAAATATATACATATATATACATATATTTCTATCACGTTTCTGTATGCTGCTGATGCTTGGCTCAGCCTCGTCGGGGCTCTTTGCCACACGTTGCGTAAGAGAGTCTGGACGTCGGTTCGTTGAGGCGTCAGTCGGTCGAGCGCCGCAAAGCTCTGCGGATCCGTGAAAAAAAAAAACAAACAAAAACAACATAAAATACCTGTTCGCGCGAGCTTCGAGAAACCGGAAAAAAATAATTAAAAAAAGCAAAATCGTGTAATGATATTTGAAAAAAATCGTTGAAAAACGAGAAAAAAATTGGTATAAATAAAAAAAAGCTCCTCGAGAAAAGCTCGGAGTATGTAATTGAAATAAAACGAAAAAGAAGAAACTCTCAGTGGAAAAATAATCGTGATCAAAGCCGGTGAACGAAAGAGCTTACGTCGAAGTCCTCGACGTTTTCAGGGTCGTTTATCCCCTTGTTCAGCCCCCAGAGGGCTGCCCGAAGATTCAAGGTCGCGTGTGAAACCCCCCCCCCCCCCCCCCCCACGAGTCGATGGTACGAGTACAATGCAATGCGACGGGGACGAACGCGGGGGTTGGAAAAAGGGGTCACAGCGGAAGGGGTTGATTTGATTGCGATCGATAATCAGCCTCATTTTTGTTGTTGTTAATTTTCATTCGCAATGACAATCACAATTTTCAAGATCATATTGTTTTACTTGAATTGATTTTACTCAAACCTTCGGATTTGAATCATTTTCAAACTTATTTATTTTTAATTATTTTTTTTAATTCGATAAATTTAATTTCATTGAAATTTGAGTGAAATAAAATTTTGTAAAAAGTGAATTTATGAATAAAAATTGTCGTGGTTCATCAGGGATTTGAGATCCGATAGAGAAAAAATTTCGAGCTAATTTAGGCCCGAATTCTAAGATTTTAAGATCTATCTTAAGATCAAACTTTCCATTGAACTAAAGCTGGAACTTAAGATCGAACTTAAGTTCCAATTTAAGATGAATCTTAAGTTTGAACCCGAGTGTCGTTATAAGTTCATACTTAAGTATGAACTTATAACGACACTCAGGTACTTAAGTATGAACTTTGGATCGCGAACTTCAGATCGATCTCAAGTTCAAACTTAAATTTGGCTTGAAGTTTGAACTTCAGATTCATCTTGGGCTTAAAGTTAATTTCGATCGAACTTAATTATTTTGACAACTATAATGTCAAAAAACATGGTCGAGGGATGCGATGAAAGAAGTTTGATCGAACTTGAGTTCAAGCTCAAGATGGAACTTGAGATCAAACTTCAAACAAAGTTTAAGTTTGAACTTAAGATCGATCTGAAGTTCGCTTTAAAGTTTGAACTTAAGTATGAACTGATAATAACACTTCAATTCAAACTCAAGAGTCAACTCAAATTGGAACTTAAGTTCGATCTTAAGTTCCAACTTGAGTTCAATGGAAAGTTTGATCTTAAGATCAATCCTAAGGCCTGAAATTCAAGATCTTAAGATCTATCGTAGGTTCGATCTTAAGGCCAAACATAAGACCTAAATTTCCATTGAATTCAAGTTGGAACTTAAGATCAAACTTAAGTTCCAATTTAAGATGAATCTCAAGTTTGAACTTGAGTTTCGTTAAAAGTTCTTTATTTCAGTGCAAACTTTAGTGGGAACTTTCGATCGATCTTAAATTAAAAAGTAAACTTGGTTTGAAGTTTGACCTTAAGATCCATCTTGAGTTTGAACTTAAGTTCGATAAAACTTCTTTCATCGTCTCCCACGACCGTGTTTTTTCGCATTAGTTGCCAAAATAATTAAGTTCAATCGAACTTGAGTTCAAGCTCAAGATAGATCTTAGAATCAAACTTCATACCAAGTTTAAGTTTAAACTTAATATCGATCTGAACTTCGCACTAAAGTTTGAACTTAAGAATGAACTTGAAATGACTCCTGAGTTCAAACTTAAGATTCATCTTAAATTCGAACGTAAGTTCGATCTTATGTTCCAACTTGAGTTCAATGGAAAGTTTGGTCTTAAGTTTGATATTAAGATCGATTTCAAGATAGATCTTAAGATCTTAAAATTCGGGCCTAAGATAGATTTTTAGAGGATAAAATTTGGGCCTTAGTTTCGAAAAATTAAAGAAAATTAAATTTTTTGATCAACTCATTCGAGTCAAAAGGGTTTTTTGATGGACTTATGGAGGACTTATGGACTGGCAAACGTTGTTTAAAGGAGATAATTTTTTTTTCTCGCCACAGCCAACACCTTTAGTATACATCGTTGACAGCGCCTAATTAGAGAGAAAAAAATCATCCCCCTCGTCGAATTCATTAAATCTGCCTCGTGCGTCACACACGTTAAGCTCACGCTCTTTCCTAGAGCGTTTATTAATCGTCTATTTTACTGGAAGAAAAAAGAAATAAAAATTTCGTTGGCTTTGATCCGATGTACGTCTCTGAACTCTTAACCCACTTTTCTCCCTCTTTCTCTCTCTCTCTCTCTGTCGGGGAGGAATTCACCTCGTAGATGCGAGATACTATTCTCTTGATCCCGTTAATTCACTTTTGAGGCTAACCCTATTTAATTTTTAAAAAATTAAAAAAATAAACAAAGTCAATTCAGACGCTCGCATTTTCATCCCTAGCTTGGATTGGCAGTGATAAAATATTCTTTGCATCTTTTTTAAGAAAAAAAAATCCAGTCAGAATACTTTTCGAGTACCAATATTAATTTTACGAATTAATAAACGAGCAATTAATGTATTGCAATAAATAATTATTAACGATAAAAATGTGGGTTTTAGTTTAATAAATTTATTTATCAATGGAAAATGATCCATTTGACGTAAAAACAAAACCTCTCGCCTCGTTTTCATTTCTCATCGTTATATAACGAGATCTTAGAGGAAATACCGTCGGGTATCATAATTTCAGCATTGTCGCATGATTGCCTTTGGCAAACAGACGAGACGGTCGATATATTTCGTGATGATAGTTCGCTGTTGCGTCAGAAACCCAAATTATCATTTTTAGAGCATGTTGGAGTTGGTAGTGACGAAAAAGAACCCCAAAAAAAAAATGAGAAAGATAGAGACAGAGAACGAAAGAGAAAGAGAGAGAGAGAGAGAGAGAGAGAGAGAGAGTGAGAGAGAGAGGGAGAGAGAGAGAGGGATGAAGAAATGGCTCAAGGGCCTCCACTTTCGTTCATGACCTTGAAGCCCTCGCTTTTCTCCCTCAGGGTCAATGACACCGGGAAGCAGAATCAAGAAACGCGGATCATGAGCGCATTGCTCGTGTTGAACATTGCGCTTGCGTCACTTTTACCTCACAATACTTTGTGTCTTTAAAAACAAAATACAACACGTGTTCATTTTTATACACAGTCATCTCACTGCCGGAATCAAATAATTATCTGTTCATCATTCAATCAATATTGCAAGGTCTTCTGTTCCAACCAATTTTGCGTCTTTGGGAATCCCTGCTCAATTATCCTTGTGCAATTTTCATTTTTATTGAGAAACACTTTTTTCGAAAGAAAAATGATTTTACGAATTCTTTCGTATTTTGATCGACTTTCCTGCTCAAAATTACCCACCATTACGCGCGAAGGATAACTGAGAGCCTCAAATTGAAATCTCAAAAAATTGATTACCCAGAATTTATAAATTTGTTATATTTTTATTTCTCTGGTTTTCATTGAGCTTTCTTGCAATATTATTTTATAAGCATTTGGTATATCGTTTGGACAAATATAAATTTCCATGAAATTACATCGATATGAAATTATTTATTTCAAATGGCCTTTCAATTACGCACTGAGAAAACAGTTTATTTATAGTATAGAAATATATTTAGTTGGCACTTTTAATATTCCTTAACGTACTTTTCTTTTTTCTTCTTTGTGAATTTTTTTGAATATATAGTCATTTGATTTTTTTATAAACTTATTTCTACATACATCGACTAGAATGTGTGAAGGATGTTCTGTAATTTTTTGAGATTTTTCCGACCGATAGTTTAGTCACAATACTTGTTCAAAAGTGTACGAGGTCAAATCGACTCAAATAAGTCTGAGTTGATTTGCGTGTGGTTGACAAGAGCAAATTTTTAAGATTTTTTTTCTCAGCTCCTTTATCAGTTATGACTGTAAATTTGTTATTACAATATTCTTTTATTCTTCTAAAGTACAAAACGAGAATTTATTTTTTATTTCAATTTTTTGAATAATTTACAAAAGGCGTCAAAGTAGAAAATGTCAAAGGAATGGCAAGTCTAAAATAAAAAAATAAAAAAGCATTTCAAAGAGGAAGGTTTCTTACACAACAATTAACCATCGTTGATAAAAAATCGATTTTCAAAAATTGCGGATGTTTGAAATGAAAATAATAATTAAATTTTTGGGTGGGGGTCGAAGAGTCGACTAACCAATATTTCGAACGGCCGAAATCCCGAATTTTACGATTACGAGCGTTAGAATAACGAAGCGCCGAAATCCCGATCGCCAGAAAAAAGAAAGTCGAGAGAGCCGCCCCATGCGTAAGAGAGAGAGGAGGCGCATCTCTCTCTCTCTTACGTATGGGGCGGCTCTCTCCGCTTTCGCTTTTCTGGCGTTTGGGATTTCGGCGCTTCGTTATTCGAACGCTCGTAATCGTGAAATGCGGGATTTCGGCCGTTCGAAATATTGGTTAGTCGACTCTTCGATCCCCATCCAAATTTTTCATAATTTATTTCAAACATTCGCCATTTTTTTAAAATGAATTTTTCATTAACGGTGATAAATTGTTATTTAAGAAAACTTCCTCTTTAGAATGCTTTTATGTTTTTTTGTTTCAGACCTTTGGTGCCTTCTATAAATTATTCAAGCAATGAAAATAAAAAATAATTTTTGTTGTTGTTGTAATAATGTTGTAAAAATGTTGTAATAACAGTTTTATAGTCATATCTGATAAAGGAGCTGAGAAAATAAATCTAAAAAATTTGCTTTGTAACAAAATAATTTATTAACTGTTAAAAAATATTTATTTCGCCTTAGCATACTTTAAATTTGTTAACAGTCAACGAATCTTGGTACATAGAAATATATTGTTTTCTCAGAGCGTTTTCCGCGGATTGGAGCATTTTTTCTTTGGCATAGTAAATTCTCTAGCGTATCATCATATGTGAGTGGAAACATTGCTCATTTGCGTTGATATATTGTACGTCAAAATACATATATATTACACACACATACATACAAAGAAGTGAGCACTGGCGAGGAATGGGACATTAAATGTGTGCAAACGTGTGTCTTATCTAGCCACCGGCGTCTCGTACATGTATATGAGGCATTCCATGATATTTCGATCAAAATCTTACCTTGATGATTTCGATTTCCCTCTAAATTTTTTATATAAATAAGGACATTGAAAAAAAAATTCCCAAATTTTTTCAGAATTTTTCGGTCACGCATTTTTGGGATTTATTATTATTATTATTATTATTATTTTTTTTTTAAATGGAACAACTTTGTAAAATCTGAAAAAATTCAGAAAAATCTAATAAAATATAACAAATTTTTTGGGCTTCGTTCAAAAATGGAGATTTTAATACTCTATGAGTGAAATTCAAAAAATTGAAAGAAAAAAAATGTACTCATAGAATATTAAAATCTCCATTTTTGAACAAAGCCCAAAAATGTTGTTATATTTTATTAGATTAATCTGAATTTTTCAGATTTTACAAAAGGGTCCCTTAAAAAAAAAAAAAATCCAAAGAACGCGTGACCAAAAATTTCTGAAAAAATTTGGGATTTTTTTGAAATGTGTTCTTTTGTATGAAAAAATAAGAGAAAAATCGAAATCATCAAGACAAGATTTTGTCGTGTCGTTCCACGACATTCCGATCAAAATCTTGCTTTGATGATTTCGATTTTCCTCTAAATTTTTTGTATAGAAAAACACATTGAAATACATTTTTCCAAATTATTTTAGAATTTTTTGGCCAAGTGTTCTTTGGATTTTTTTTTTTAAAGGGACCTCTTTGTAAAATCTGAAAAAATTCAGAATTATCTAATAAAATACAACAAAATTTTTGAGCTTCGTTCTAAAATAGAAATTTTAATACTCTATGAGTCAAATTTTGTTTTTATTTTATTTTTTGAATTTGACTCACAGAGTTCTGAAATCTCCGTTATGGAACAAAACCCAAAAATTTTGTTATATTTTATTAGGTTTTTATGAATTTTTTCAGATCTTACAACGTTGTCCCGTTTTTTTTTTTAAATAAATAAATCCAAAAAACGCGTGATCGAAAAATTCTGAAAAAATTTGGGAAATTTTGTTTCATTGTCCTTATTTATAGAAAAAATTTAGAGAAAAATCGAAATCATCAAGGTAAGATTTTGATCGAAATACCGTGGAATGCCTCATATATATATATGTACATATATATATATGAATAAATATATGTATATCTTGTGAGACAATTGTTGCTCGAAAGGTATAAAAGGTAGCGAGCGATGATCCACTGTCGTCATTGATTCTTGACTACCGTTCGATACGTAATTTCAAATCTACTCCTATCGCAAAGCAAAAAAAAAAAATCACCAAATCCATCCAAACGCAAAATAGTGATAATCCTAAACGCAGTGCTGTGAATTATTTTTTTATTTTCATCAACCATAATCCCAATAATCATCGATATTAATTGTCATTACATTGGAAAAATTGATGTAAAAAAAAAAAAAAAAAAAAAAAATTTCGAAAAAATTGTCTCGTAACAGACAGAAACTCCGTGTCGTCGCGATCACTATCCGGAGAGGAGAAACAGCTCGAATTTATTACGAAATACGAGAAGAGAACTGAACACTCGTGATCCATCGTTGATATCCCTCGTGTTACGACGTGTGCGTGGAATTATTTTAACGAACCCTGGAACGGTATTTATAATCAGTGATTCCTGACTCTAAAAATTTCATTCGCTGTGGGGCAAAAAGAGAAATTAATAACGAGGTGAAAAAATTCGTCAAATTATATCTTTCTTGGATTTCCCGCTAAAAGAAAGAATATAGGAGAGGGCGAAAAGTGCTTTTCCAGTGGATTTTGGCCAGTGATCGTGAAGGATAGAAAATTGATCGTTTTTTTTTTTTTTTTTTTTTTCAAAAGGAAAATTTGAGTTTGCGATTAAAAGAAAACGACAACGGAAACACGCAGTCGGGTAAAAGTGGTGAAACGACGAGTTAGAGCGAGGGGAAACTTATGAAGGGGTCCGCCGACGCAACGAAATCGACCGTCGACCTGATCAGGCATATCTGGGATATCGATTGGAAACAGTAGTTGAGACGAGGTAAACGAGGTGAAAAATAGTGCGAAAAAGAAAATGTCGAAAAAAAAGGAAATGTAACGGTAACAAGGAAAAACTATTTTCCAAATGGGACTTGAGAGAGAACGATCGAGCCTCATTTTCACTCGCATTGCATTGCCGAGGTCAAATGTTTTGACGATTTAATTTTAGTGTCGAAGCAGACAAGAACTTCGAGACGCCAGTAGGAATCCTTAAGGTGCAGCGCTTCTGTCATAAATCAAGTTTTGAGTTTCACCGCGCTTTGCACGATCCTGACCAAACTGCTTAACGGATCTTATCCTACGACGTCTCATTTTCTTTGCAACACTTTTCCGGACTGCTCAAGTGCGGCACTTTTTTTTTAGGTCCTTATTATAGAGTTACAGGCCACTTTTTGAATTTTTGACCAATTTTTTTGTTTCAAAAATTCAAAAAGTGGCCTGTAATTCCATAATAAGGACCTTAAAAAAAATGTGCCGCACTTAAGTAGTCCGGAAAAGTGTTACGAAGAAAATGAGACGTCGTAGGATAAGATCTGTCAAGCGGTTTGGTCAGGATCGTGCAAAGCGTAGTCAAACTCAAAAATTGATTTACGAGAGAACCGCTGCACCTTAAGGCTTCCAACTAGCGTCAAAAAGGTCTCCATTTGAAACGTCAAATGATGGACCATTGGTCAAGATTACACGTATTCAACGAACATTTACATCAATGTTCAAAAATCGGCGTTCTGACGCTGATTCGACCCCCTTAAGAATTTTCATGCGTCCGTCCATCCACGTTTAATGTACACTGTAAAAAATGTTATTAAATTTAATATACAAAAGTATATTAAATTTCAAAAACAAGTATATGAAATCGCAATTAATATACAAGGTATCGGAAAATTAACAATTTCATCTTAAATTTAATATTTGTATATTAAAATGAAAAGAGTGAGTATTGAAAATTATCATACCCGTATATTAAAATGGTTTCTATAGGTTTTTTCGCATTTTTAAGATACGTTATTGGAAATTAATACACTTATTTTCCAAAATTACAATCAATGTCAGCGGCCGTGCTAGTTGACGCATCCACCGCTATGCGTCGCATGCGCTCGGACCTCTGTGCCCAAGCGAAATAGGCACATGACGGTGTTATATACCGGGCGGCCAGCGTGCGCAATATACTTACCTGACGCAAAGGTTATACCGTGATGATTAAGGCGGTCCCTCCAGGGCGAAGCTCTTCCATTGCACTTTCGGTTGAACTGACCCTTGCGAATATCCCTAATGTAGTGATGGCGATATTTGATGAATGTATCGATATTTTGTATCGGTATTGGTGGTCTGAGTATCGATACAGGTGTAATATCGGGAATGCGATATCGATATCACCGATATCGATACTCAAATAAAAATGCAAACAAACCTCAGTTCGAAATAAAAACAGAAACAAAACATAAACCTCAGTCGGTAACAAAAAACTGTAGTTTCTTACCTCAGTTGGTAACAAAAAACTGTCGTTTGTACCTCAGTCGGTAACAAAACCGGTAATTTTTTGCCACAGTCGGTAACATAAACTCAATAAAAATCGGTTGTATCGAAATTTCGATATTTATGTATTGCGTATCGATACTTGAAAATATCGTAACACCAAGAATCGATACAAAATATCGATATTTGGGTCGAAGAGTATCGATATTCCAAATATCAATACTTCATCGCCCATCACTACCCTAATGTGGATATCTCGGGCGTACAAAGTTGGACTGTAAGAAATTTTGGTATTAAATTTAATAAAAAAATATGAAGTTTTTATGCATATACAGGATACTAAATTTCATATACAATGTGTACAGTAATATTCCAATATAAGTATATGAAAAATCAAATAATTTCTTTTAATTTTAATATACAAAAGAATATTAATATTAATATCTTTTTTCATGATTCTGCTTTAAAAATCATACTATGTATTGGAATTTTAATATACGAACGTATATTAAAATTAATATATTGTGTATGCATAAAAATTTCATATTTTTTAATTAAATTTAATACAAAAACTTTTTGCAGTGTAGTTTTCAAAATTACTTTTTCAGCATGTTTTGCCTCAATTGTGCAATGTGGGATGTAGAAAAAGACGTATATAAAACAAAGATGTTAGACTGGATAATGTTGCACTGATAGCTGTCCGATAATATTGCTCATTTATCGACGCGATTTTAATCATAATTGGAAGTGAATCTCTCGAAATGATAAGACTACGACAATCAATCGATAGAGTATGTACATTTTTTCAAACTCGGATGACCGGAAGAATGAAAGTAAAAATAAATATCGTTTCTGCCATATCGAAGACTCGAGATTTTCCCGGTTATCATCAGTTTGGAATTTCCTCTACGAATTTTCCCTGCGATTATTTTCTGGTATCAATAGCAAAAATAATGAAAAAAAAAACGAGAATGAAAAATTTGAATCGCTCGAGAAGCAATATTTGTTGCTCGTAGCGTTTTTCTTGCCATCTGATCTCATAATTGTCGTTATCGCGTTATCATTAACAACGGCGCCTTCTCAAAGATGCGCATGCTCTTTCATTTTTTTTTCTCGTGATTTTTGTGATTGTCATTATAAAAATTGCCAGTCATCCGATAAATCGCATATTTTATTATGCGATACAGAAAATACGGATTACAAAGAATGCACGTTGATTCATTTATTATTATCATTTGATCGAAGAGAAAAAAAATTCTGTCATCAGACAATTTTTTAGTCTGAAATGTTTAATCTAAATGTTTGTTTGTGTTTAATTTTAATAATACATAGTCGATTATCAACTCATCCAATTTTATCGACTGATTAATCGAGATACATTTTACATTAAATTATTTAACGTTGTTATCGACATTGTAATTACATTGAATTATTTAACGTTGTTATTAATATAAATACGAAAGTGTGTTTATTTAAGATTAGGATTGGGTTTACGTGATTGAAAGATAAACAAACATCCGTACTTAACTATTTATAATATTAGTAGGATGAAAGGGTTAGGTTTGGCTATTGAATGTTAGTGCCATAAAAGGGTTGAATTACTTGAATTTGGGTTTTTTAAATCAAATTTCATACAAATCCGATCAGCGATTTTAACGTTGTTGGAGGACAAATAAACATTCGTACTTTTTTACTTATAATATTAGTAGGATATAAGGTTTAGGTTTACCTATTGAATATTAGTGACAAAAAAGGGTTGGATTTGGGTTTCTTACCAAATTTTCCGGGTTGCCAGTGAGTCACTATTGTCAATATTGGTGACTATTTCAAAATCATGTCACTTTTCTCACTATTTTTGAAATTTGATCACTATTGTCACTATTTCAGAGCTCAGAAGTGGTTAGAATAGAAGTGCCGGTTAAAATAGGGGACCAATTTCGAAAAATCATCAGAATCGAATGAACAAAGTGACGGTTTGAAGCTTCAACGATTGCAAAGAGAATGAACGTTGTCCAGGAGCAAAGATTTTAAGTGGAAAAAAAATTAAACCCATTTTAGTGAACAGATTCAATTTTAGCCAAAATGCAAAAAAAAAAATACTAAACATTTTTTTTTTTCAAACCTTATATAGATGTTTTTGGTGCCCCCGAACTCAAATCTATCAATAGTTTTCTTAAAAAATCAAAAATTTTATGACATTTGGTCAAAAACATTTTTGCTCAATTTTAGCTCCAATCTCAGAAACCTCAAAATCGCGAAATTTCAAGGGCTCATAACTTTCGATCGGTTTCACCGATTTGAAAATTTCTCGTTCATACGTAAACCTTTTCCTTAAACTTAGAGAATGCCGTTCCGTTTATTCTGATAAATAAATTTTTGTAGAAATGACAGCAGTTTGAAAATGACCGAAAAAAACGGAAAAGGGGTTTGCAAAAATCGATGGTCGAACTTTAAAAATCTGCAAAAAATCGAATAATCATCAGAATTGGATGAACAAAGCGGCGTTTTGAAGCTTCAACGATTACAAAGAGAATGAGCGCAGCTCAGAGCCAACATTTTGAGTAGAAAAAAAATTACACCCATTTTAATGGACAGATTCAATTTTGGCCAAAGTGTAAACAAAAAAATTCTAAATTTTTTTTTTCAAACCTTATATCGATGTTATGCCCCTGAACACAAATCTATCAATAGTTTTCTCAAAAAATCAAAAATTTTATGACATTTGGTCAAAAACATTTTTGCTCCATTTTAGCTCCAATCTCAGAAACCTCAAAATCGCGAAATTTCAAGGGCTCATAACTTTCGATAGGTTTCACCGATTTGAAAATTTCTTGTTCACACGTAAACCTTGTCACTAAACTTGGAGAATGCCGTTTGGTTCATTCTGATATATAAAATTTGTAGAAATGACAGCAGTTTGAAAATGGCCGAAAAAAACGGAAAAGGGATGTGCCTTAAAAAAATTGCAAAAATCGATGGTTGAACTTTAAAAATCAACGATCACGAACAAAATGAGCGCAGTTCAGAGCAAAAATTTTGAGTAGAAAAGAAAATTGCATCTATTTTAGTGAAAAAATTCTATTTTTGGCAAAATGCAAAAAAAAAAATTTTTTTCCAATATTTTTTTTTCAAACCTTACATCGATGTTTTTTGTCCTCGTGAACACGAATCTATCGACAGTTTTCTCAAAAAATGACTATTATGTCACTATTTCCGTGTAAGATAAATAACTATTCTACTATTTTTGACCCTCTGAAACGCAAATTTCATGCAAATCCATTCAGCGATTTTTGGGTGATTGAAGGACAAACAAACATCCATACTTTTTGATTTATAATAAAAAGTAGGGTAAAAGCTAGTCGTTAATAATTAACAAACCGAAGGAGAAAGAATACTAAGAAAATTCGATCGAAGCGCGAATTTATTCGTCGCTCTTTTATCTTTTCCGGTCTCTGATATTATCTCTGAGCGATATCGAAGATATATCTTCATATACTTGTATGGGGAGTGTTGGGTTCTATCTTGGGAAAAAAAAAATTGATCCCGACACAGAGATGGGAAATTTTATGTTTTCCCGAGATCTTATCGACACGCTGATCACGATTTCTTCAGATATTCTCGATGATGTCTCAATGTTCCTCCTTTCTTCCCTCTCTCTCTCTCTTTCTCTCATCCCCTTCTGTATTCTCCCAAGTGTGGAAACAAAGGAAAATATCACGTGTGCGTCGCCGCCGTGAAATACAAAAGTATACATTGACATATTCGCGACTATGTTACCGGAATATTTTATTTCGAGAAACATATTTTTCGTCGTATTCTGAAACGATTATTGAGACAAATCGACACGATTCATACTAGAGTTGTAAATAATGCATTATCAAAATAATGCATTATTGTATTTTTTACCCATTACACTGCATAATGTGTAATGGATGCATGCTTCATTACAAATGAAAAAAGTAATGTGTAATGGATGCATGTTCCATTACCATTGAAAAAAGTAATGTGTAATGGATGCATGCCCCATTACCATTGAAAAATGTAATGTGTAATGGATGCATGCCCCATTACCATTGAAAAAAGTAATGTGTAATGGATGCATGTACCATTACAATTAAAAAAAGTAATGTGTAATGTGTAATGGACGCATATCCCATTACAAATGAAAAAACCTCGATCCATTGACCGATCTCTTCTGAACTACGCGCAGACTGAAAAAACTCAAAATGCTGTGCATCAGGGTGACAGTCAACCTTAAGGGTTTTCTTTTGAGCTGAAAGAAAGCTTGAAGTGCGTAGAAGGATATACCGTATCGGTTATATTCATACGCAAAGTTGAAAAAAAGATCTTGCAGTTTCGCAACTGCAATTTCTCAAGGGGCTCGACCCCCTTAATTAATAAAACAATTTCCAATGAAAATAAAATCAATAAAATTGGAAAAGTGGAAAAACAAGATCGAGTTTTCGTCGATCTGGATGCTTTAGAAACAAAAAAAATACAGTCGTCGTTAAATATAAAGTGCAAAAATGTATTCAATCCCAAAAATTACGCAGTTTTATATTGGACTTACTCTTACACCCTGTTATCTATAATTATAAGCAATGTAATAAAAATTACAAGTTACTAATACAAAATTTGTCACTTTATTGAATTCCTACATAATGTGCTTGTTCTTTTTTTTAAACTTTATTTATCGTTTGTGATCATGAAGGATGAACTTTTAGTAAGCTTAATAAAATAATGAGACAGCAGTGTGCAAGTTTCCAATACGAGCATGGCAATTTTTCTATGTGTAATGGAATATTCTCCACTGCAAATTACTTTTTTCAAAACTGGTAATTTGTAATGGAACGTGCATCCATTACACATTACTTTTTTTAATTTTAATGGAACATGCATCCATTACACATTATTTTTTTCAATGGTAATGGGGCATGCATCCATTACACATTACTTTTTTCAATGGTAATGGGGCATGCATCCATTACACATTACTTTTTTCAATGGTAATGGCGCATGCATCCTTTACACATTATTTTTTTCAATGGTAATGGGGCATGCATCCATTACACATTACTTTTTTCAATGGTAATGGGGCATGCATCCATTACACATTACTTTTTTCATTGGTAATGGAGCATGCATCCATTACACATTTTTTAAAGTAATGGGTAATGCATTACTTTTACATTACGATTTTCACAACTCTGATTCATACATAAAGGGTTGGCATTATAGGAAATATTTTTGTCAGGAAATTCGAATCATCACTGAGAGAACAAAAGGAGGTATTCCCCTTTTAGGTCGACCTCTTTCGATTTTCTTGAAACTCGAGTATTTTTTAGTGTTGCCTGAAAGTATATTGCACATCAATTTTTAGATCTCCAACTGTAATACACTGCGACCTCGTTAATCGGAATCCGTTGGGACCGGCACTTGCAAGAAGTGGGGTTGCGCACATTGCACAGAACCGTCTCTGCGCCGTTGGTGGCTGACGGCGGCCTGACGCGATTGGCTCGGCGCTTCCCCCACTACGCTGCAATTGCAATGATCGAGGTACCGATTATCGAGGTCGCAGTTAGGGATGTTCGATTCCGATTCGATTCTTTAAAAGATCGATTATTTTGTTCGAAAAAACGATCTTTTGAATCGATTCTTTTCTTTTCGATCTTTAGGTAAATCGATTCTTGACTTTAAAAATAGATAATTCGATTTTTTATTAAATTCATTATCGATTAAAGATTGGCAATTAAATAACGATTGACAAAAGTCTATGAAACATCAACGTTAAGGTGAAAAGAAAAAAAAGTATGTGAAATTGTGAAAACGTGAGGAAAAGAGTAAAAAAAATAAAAAATTGAAATACCGAAAACATGACCCAACGAAAAAAATAATCTAAAGTAAAAATATACATAATATCTTGAAACAATAGTGACTTATGTAACAGAAAAAAGTATGATTTGTTAAATATATTTATAACATTTTTAAGAATATTTCAAGAAGTGCAAATGTGTAAAAGAATCAAACTATGTTTAGCCAGAATGAAAACTGCTTTATATTTGTTATTTTGTATTCATCATTTTGTATTAAAAATAAACCAATCCAATTTAATAATTTTCCATAGCAAAAACTTAATAAACATTTACGTAAGCTTTAATTAGCAATTTTTTTTTTGCGATTTTTTAAAATTGATTCTTACGAAATCGATTTTTTGGATTCGATTTTTCATGAAAATCGATTTTCTTGATTAGATTCAGAATCGATTAGAGAATCGATTCTTTCCGAAGAATCGAACATCCCTAGTCGCAGTGTACTCTTTGGAACACACCAAAAGTTATATTACAAACTTTTTGCGTATTCAGCGCTTCGGAGCTTTGGCACGGCGCGAAATAAAATCGAAAAAAATCTTTAACAATAGCTTTCGATCGGAAATTTCTTGCGCTTTTCGAAAAAAATATCAGCAATTCCGAAAAAAACGAATTCATTTGATTTTCGGCCAAAAACCGAAAAAATTGATTTACAAAAACAGAGCATAATTTAATTCGGAGGGACAATCTTTTTCATGTTTTGTATATATCTGAGAAGTCACCATATAAATTTCAAGTTGGAAATCGCATCCGTTTACTAGTGCCAAGTCTTTCAGTAGGATAAAAACTCTTAAATATTGTGTTTTTCGTATTCAACAGTTCTCTGATATGTTATATAGTTTTTTTCAACGAATTTCCAATTTTATAAATTTATTAAATTCAAAATAGGTTAAAAAAAACGCTATATAATACATCAGGGAACTGTTATATACGAAAAACACGATATTTGAGAATTTTTATCCTACTTAGTAAACGGATGCGAGTTCCAACTTGAAATTTATATCGTGACTTCTCAGATATATACAAAACATGAAAAAAATTGTTCCGCCGAATTAAATTATGCTCTTTTTTGTAAATCAGGTTTTTCGGTTTTTGGCCGAAAATCAAATGAATTCGTTTTTTTTCGGAATTGCTGACATTTTTTTCGAAAAGCGCAGGAAATTTCCGATCGAGAGCTATTGTCAAAGAATTTTTTCGATTTTATTTCGCGCCGTTCCAAAGCTCCGAAGCGCCGAATACGCAAAAAGTTTGAAATATAACTTTTGGTATATTCCAAAGAGTATTATATTTAGAGATCTGAAAATTAGTGTACAATATACTTTCAGACAACACTAAAACGTACTCGAGTTTCAAGAAAATCGAAAGAGGTTGGCCCAAAAGAGGGTCCCGTTGAGCGGGAATACCTCATATATTTGTAGGTACCAGGATTCGTTAATTGTTAACAAATGTAAAGTTGGATATGGCGAAATAAATCGTTTTTTTACAGTTGATACATTATTTTGACACAAACAAAAATTTTGTTATGACCACACAAACATTTTTTAACGACTAACAAATTTTTTAACCGTTAAGGAATATTTAAATAAAATGGTCAACTAAATATATTTCTTTACTAAAAACTGGTTACTAAAAAAATTATGAATCCGGTTTTTTTCTCAGCTTGTATTTATCAGCTGCTGGCACGAATTTTTATTTTTGTATTAGAAATTAGCAGGATTATTTTTATCAAAATATTCATCCTAATCAAATGGATTTGTTTGAGTACTTAAGGGGGGGGGGGGGGGGTAAAGTTAATTCGGCGAAAAAAAGGCATGTTTTTAAGATTTTTTTTTGGCGTAACGGATAGTGTTCGTTTATTGAAAAATTTACATACAATAAAGTAACATTTAAACAACATTCTCCTAAATTTGCATTGCAAAATATTCAAAATTGAGCGAGTGAAAATTCAACCCCGGAGGCGCCTCGAAAAAAAGTTGGTTTGCGGTGTGCACCATAACTCGCAACAGAATCATCTGAAACAAAAAAATCAAAATGCATTTGTTAAAGGAGATGTTTCTCGAGGTAATGACGGGAGGATTTTTTTTTTTCGATTTTTCGTAGCACTTGGGAGCCAAAAACTCGATTTTCGCTAAATCGGGTTTTTGGCTCCCCAGTGCTACGAAAAATCGAAAAATCGAAAAAAAAATTCTCCCGTCATTACCTCGAGAAACATCTCCTTTAACAAATGCATTTTGATTTTTTTGCTTAAGATGATTCTGTTGCGAGTTATGGTGTACACCGCAAACCAACTTTTTTTCGAGGCGCCTCCGGGGTTTAATTTTCACTCGCTCAATTTTGAATATTTTGCAATGCAAATTTAGGAGAATGTTGTTCAAATGTTACTTTATTATATGTAAATTTTTCAATAAACGAACACTATCCGTTACGCCAAAAAAAAATCTTAAAAACATGCCTTTTTTTCGCCGAATTAACTTTACCCCCCCCCCCCCCCCCCCCTTAATTTTAGAGCCTGCAAATTTGGGATAACTTTATTTTCCATCAAACGAAAAAATGCTACACGTGGTTTGACAATTTTTTTTATCATCGATCTTGCAATTTTTTCTACAAACTTTATCGCATTGTTGTCGTTTGCTTTGATTCCTTGAATCATCTTTTCAGCAATTAAAAATATGATTTTTTTCACTCGTTTTACCGGTAGTTTACAGAGAACACGCTGTGCTGATAAAAAGATTGAATGACGTTTTTCGGGACGTTATCGCGACACACACACAAAACTTCGACTCTGTGATAATAATAACTGGTGGATATTTATGAGATAAATGAGACCCCCAATATCGCACGATGACTGAATAGTGATAAAACGATGTTTATCGTAAATCTCACGCGCGGTGGAAATTGCATCGATGAAACAGATTAATAAATTCAATGGCAAAAAGATCGACGCATTTTTTTGTCATGTTATTACAATGAAATGGTTATGATTTTAATTATAATAATAAATAATATATATATTTATATAATTATGCTATACATGTTTTATGTTGACAAAATACATTACATAAATAATTTGATTATAATTAAATGTTTATGTTTATAATGAAATAAAATAAAAAATAATAAGCTGATTAGTTAATATTTAATTAATAACAATATTTTCACGATTTTTTTATTACTTAAAAATAAAAAGACTTCAGTGAAAAATTGACGATCGATGAGAAATCAAGTTTTATTTTGCCACGAGTGATCATCAAAATATTGCAATAAATAAAAATATTTGATATCCGATCAATTGTGAGCGATGGAAAAATTTTACAATTATCTGGATGCTCAAAAATAAACATTGAATTAAAAGAAGTAAATATATCGAAAAAAAATTAAAAATAAATCAATACTTAAAATGAATACATACAAAATAAATAAAAGATTGAAAGGATGTTCAAAAATAACGATTGAAATATAATTAATTGGTGAGAATAAAAGAAAATAAGAATAGCTGATATCCGGTCAATTCTGAGTGATGGACAAATTTTACAACTGTTTAAATGTTCAAAACTGAACATTGAAATAAAATAATTAAATATCGAAAAAATATTGAAAAAAAAAAAAATAATAAAAGATTAAAGGATGTTCAAGAATAACGATTGAAATATAATTAATTAGTGAGAATAAAAGAAAATAAAATAATAAAAAAAATCAAAATAGCGGATATTCGGTTAATTAAGAGTGATGGAAAATTTTTACAATTGCTTGAATGCTCAAAAATGAATATTGAAATAAAAGAAGTAAATACCTAAAAAAGATTGAAAGAAAAATTGAAATCAATAAATAAAAAATAAATAAAAGAATGAAAGGATGCTCAAAAATAACGATTGAAATATAATTAAGAATGTTGAGTCCCAATGAAATCTTTTAATGTTAATTATTCAATAAATAGCTTCTCAATCGTTTTACACGACCTCCTGAATACTTCATGTAAAAACATATTAAATTGTCAGAATTCTATCATGATTACTTCAACCTCCTTAAGGGTTAAAATAAAAAATAATGAGAAAATTCTGAAAATTTGGCATGTTCTTGTATGAGGTATTTAAGAGGTCGTGTGAAAATTTCACGCCGATTAGAAAGCTCGTTATTAAGAAATTAACGTTTCGTTAAAAACAATTTTTTAAACAGATAAAAAAAATATTTATCAATAAACTTCGTTTTCTTTCCGTTGCTTCCAGTAAATTGTGGATATTAAAAAATTTAGAGGTCAAAAAAAAACATATCACAAAGTTATATCAGTTTTCATAAGACTACATTTAATTTTATTTAATTTGTTAATCTTAATTATTCGATAACGAGCTTCCAAATCGTTGTGAAATTTTTACACGACCTCTTAAATACTTCATTGAAAAACATGAAATTTTCAGAATTTTCTCATTAAACGTGATTTGCTTCTAAACATCCTTAAGAGGAGGCTAAATATCGACACTACGCTTCGAAATCGCCATCCAAACTTGCTCTCATACGAATCAATGGAATTCAATAAAATTTTAACAGCATAATCGGAATTATGGCACAAATGGAGCCTCACTAAAATTTTTTTGAAAAATAAAAAAAAAAATTATAGATCCGATTACCATCAGGAATCTGTAATTGAAAATCTTGAATTATGAGACTTTTCACTGTATTTCGTCTAAATTAAGAGTGACGCTCCATGAAGAACGCCAAGGCACAAATATCAAGACGTTTCGACATTATTTTATGGAAAAGACACATCGTACCCGTAGTAAAAAACTCCATTGAATCGCCAATGGCAACCAATGGTCCTCATACGACTCCATTGGACAATGAATGGGGGCCCATTGAGATTTCCGCATTTTTCAATGGCGTATAGGAACGACCATTGATCAGTGAATGGATATCCATTGAAAAGTCACCATTGCCCAATGACGTCCATTGGACAGCAAATGCGGATGAACCGAATGATCACCATTACTCAATGATGCCCATTGGAACGCAAATGCTGATGGACCGAGCCATCAGCATTGCCCAATGGTGTCCATTGGAAGGCAAATGCTGATGAACGAAATGATCAGCTTTACCCAATGATGTCCATTGGGAAGTAAATGCGGATGAACTGAATTATCAGCATTACCCAAAGATGTCCATTGGAAACCGCGTCGCGTTAGTTCCGAAACTTGGCGCGAGATGTCGCAGGACGGCAACCCGCTGAACTCCCATACGGATTATGCGAAGAGTATGCTTATCTAGACGATTGTGAGCACGGAATATTAGCAGAAGTCGGTGTCCAAAAAATCCATGCAAGGAGTTCTTGCCGACTGATGCCCATGGGAAAATCCCTATTCCGTTTGAAATGGGGAAGTCAATCCTCATTGGAAAATCCCTATTCGATTTCAAATGGGGAATTCAATGGCGAAAATTTCCTTGGGGCAATTCGGCATTCATCTCCATTGGTTATTTTGGCAATGGGGAATGAATGGCGATTTTTCAATGGTGACGAATGGAGTTTTTTACTATATGAAAGAATCTCAATTGATTATCGCCATTCATTTCCCATTGCCTACAAAAACCAATGGAGATGAATGCCGAATTGCCTATGGGGATTTTCTTCATTGAATTCCTATAGGATAATCCCCATTCCGTTTCAAATGGGGAATTCAATGGCGAAAATCCCCTTAGGCAATTCGGCATTCATCTCCGTTGGTTATTTTGGCAATGGGGAATGAATGGAAATTTTTCAATGGCGACGAATGGAGTTTTTTACTACGGGTAAGTTTGGATGGCGCATAAAGAGATAAATATAGATAAATTGTAGTTTTATCGAAACACGAAATGGCGAAATCTAGTTTACAAACGTGCGAGGGAAGGCAGCACCATGGATTCTGACGAGTAACCTAATATTTTTGGGGCTCCAATGAATTCGTTGGAGTTAGTTGTGACGCGTTTGAGCCCCTTAATTATCAATTAATTGTTAATTAACTTATCCTCCTCTGAATTTTCAAAATTTAATAAATTTTCATTTACGGTTTTGGGAGAAAGACTGGACGACGGTGATAAGTCGATAATGTAGGAATTGAACGAAAATGGTATTTGGCCTCCTCTTAATTGGTGAGAACAAATTTTTCTATGCCATGAATTTGAATCGACGAAAAAAAAATTAATTAAAGTGATTGATATTTGATTGATTGTGCAAAATATACGAAAATTTGACAATCATTCGAATTATTGAGAATAAACATTTTACGTGATCTGAAGAGAAAGGGAGAGAGGGAGAGACAGATAAAGGCACTAATGATTAGGATAAAGCCACAGAGGGTGGTTTGAGGGGGTTGAAATTGAAGATAAGCATGAATTGGAAGGGGTATATCTGTGTATATTATCGCGAAACCGTTGAGGGCGAATGCTCTCACGATTCTGTGCTCGAAAACCGAGACTTTCGCCAGTTTCTCTTCGTGTTTTCGAGCTTTGCCATCGCTACCACCAGCACTCTCAGGGGAATGAGAGTATTCTCGAAACTCTCATTGTTTCACTTCGTTTTATGTATATAAGCAAGTCCCTGGCTTCGTTACGATACAAACTCGACGAGAATGATATGGGCGATTTAATGCCAACTCAAACAAGATTTGGCCCTAAAAAAAAAAAATTCCCACTAAAAGGCAACAAAAATTTAAAAATCCGAAAATCTGTAAAAAATCTGTAATTTTATGCGCAAACTTAGAAGCCAAAGGATACCGATTGGGATTTTTTTCAATATGACTATGTCATAAAAATAGTGAAAAATTACAGAATATTTTACGCCGTTCAGACTATTATTTCTATACATTGATATATTTAAGAGCTTGAGCAATAAACATAAATTTTAGGAAAATAATGTTTTCTCGTACTATTTAAGGCTATTGATAAATTGTTTATACGACTAATTATTCAACATTTTTCGGTAAGTTCTTTTTTTTTCTTGAACAAATTGAATGTTTTCAAATTTCCGTTTAGAAATTTTTAGAATGGCTGTATTTATGTATTTTTTGGCCCAGTGTCTTTGAAACTTTTTAGAGGTGATGATAAACCTGTGTGCAAAAATATATACAAAGTTGGCCATTTTTTTTGTATTTCAGAATGTTTTTTATAATATATTTCAAAATAAATAGAAAAAGCTGAAAAGCGTTCATACGCGTTCAGAAAAATTCAGACATTCGATTTGTTTCAGAAAGAAAACGACCTACCGAAAACTTGTTGAATAATTATTTGTTTGAACAATTTATTAATAACTTTTGGGCAATATCATTATTGATAATCGTTTTTTATGCCATGCCAAATGTTGCTAAATTTTTTCAGATTTTTATTGTATCACGAAGTACAGAAATTTCAATCAGATAAAATTTTTGGCTGAAACTGTACGGGCAAAGTATTCTTAAAAAATTCGATAAATTATTATTCAATTATTGCACCATTTTTCGAACTTTTCCTACTATGGCTTTTTCACATGATGTTGTAAATTCATGAGAATTTTTTTTAAATGAAAAAATTACTTTTTGGTTGTCAAATTTTTTTTTAAAGCGAGGACCGATTTAAAATTAAAATAAAGTTTGGTTTGAGTTTAGGCCTCTTTATAGTCGTGAAAAAAATTATGAGAAATTGGGGGGGGGGGGAAGAGAGAGAGAGAGAGAGAGAGAGAGAGAGAGAGAGAGAGAGAGAGAGAGAGAGAGAGAGAGAGAGAGAGAGAGAGAGAGAGAGAATGAGTCCGACGTTGATGAAGGGCGGGGTAAAGTTAATTCGGCAAAAAAAAGGCATGTTTTTAAGATTTTTTTTTTCCGTAACGGATAGTATTCGCTTATTGAAAAATTTACATATAATAAAGTAACATTTGAACAACATTCTTCTAAATTTGCATTGCAAAATATTGAAAATTGAGCGAGTGAAAATTAAACCCCGGAGGCGCCTCGAAAAAAAGTTGGTTTGCGGTGTGCACCATAACTCGCCACAGAATCATCTGAAACAAAAAAATCAAAATGCATTTGTTAAAGGAGATGTTTCTCGAGGTAATGACGGGAGGATTTTTTTTTCCGATTTTTCGATTTTTCGTAGCACTTGGGAGCCAAAAACCCGATTTTCGCTAAAAAAAATCGGCTAATTTGGTGTTGAAAAATTAGTAATTATTTAAAAAAAAACAAAAAAGCTCTCGACAATACCTGGTGAGTTATGTGAAGAAGTACTGTGCAAAATTTCAAAGCGATTGGTCCAGTAGATTTTGAGTTATCGTGTACACGGACTTCAAATATGACAAGTCTCGGAAAAACGGTTTGAAAAACGCAGAAGAGTTTGGTCGCTTAGCGCTCATTGCACATAAGTTTGAGAACACTTCTCGATTGCATAAAAATCTGAGAAAATTCGTGCATATTAAAGGTACTCAAAAGATTAATTTTGCATAATAATAATTCCGAAATGTTATTAACAAAATGATGAAAAAACAATAGCACGCCGCGCAGCTGCCGCCCAGATATAAAACCCGGCATGGAGCAATAGATGCTCAAATACTCATAACTTCGTCAATTTTACTCCGATCGACTTGAAATTTTAACACAATATTCTTGAGATATTATGCATTCATTTAAAAAATAAAAAAAATGAAATTTTTTTTTTTAAATACTTTACCCCGCCCTGAAGTTGACGTGGAATAGCCCATACAAATGTATAGAAAGAAAAAGAGAACTTTCCTCCTATATCTCGTCGAGCTTGCAGCTGTATTCGTGTATACAGCACCAGCAGGATTCGACGTTTCGTTTCATTTCTCCACCACCTTGAATGATCTCCTCCCGGGTGCACAATACCGCACGGGGATTTATTCCACTGTGCGGTTACCTTCCGAAATTACTCTCGAGAAAATCGAATACAATGTATACAGTATCTCTCGAGGGAAAGCTTGGAAAATGAATTACACCAATGTATAATACGGCAAAACAATGAAAATGCGCGCTTCATCGCAGCGATAATTATTGAAACAGTGGTGGCCAAATTGGGGAGGACTCGATATTCTACACATTTTTATTCTACACATGAAATTTTCTATGGATAAGTTTCTACACAAATTATTCAACACGAGAAAAGTGACAAGGAATGTTATTCCACGCAAGAGAAGTTATAAAAAATATTATTCTACACAAAATTATTCTACACCGGTTTCTACACACATTATTGTACACAAAAGAAGTGGCAAGGAATATTATTCCACAGAAAATTATTCTAAAAGTTTCTAAACAAGAAAATGTGACAGGAAATACGATTGTATTCTACACATAATTATCTTACACATTATTTTCCTACACATTACAGCCATTGTGCAAAATTCACTACTGGAATCGATAAGCATGATGCTACATAGTTTCTGTTGTTTTTTTTGGGTTAGATAAAAAATGACGCATGCAGAGTTTTTTCTACAGGCTGTAATGTGTAGGAAAATAGAGGAGGCCTCTGTTCTACACAATATTATTCTACACATGACACTTTCCAGACTCATCATTCTACACGAGAGAAGGTGGCAGGGAATATGATTCTATTGTAAACATTATTATCCTACACATTATTTTCTTACACATTACAGCCTGTAGCGAAACTCTGCATACGACATTTTTTATACAACCCGAAAAAAACGACAGAAACATCTGCAACGTGATTATATCCATTCCAGTAGTAAATTATGCCGAAGGCTGTAATGTGTAGGAAAATATAATGTGTAAAATAATAATGTGTAGAATAGAATATGATTTTCTGCCTCCTTTTCTTGTGTAGAATTATGTATGTAGAAACTTTTGTGTAGAAATTGCCATGTAAAATAGAGATTTCCGAAGCACTATCCGCTCGTGTAAAATAACCCAGTGTTACACTGAGTTATTTTACACGAGCTTACTTTACAGTGTTACACTGGCAGTGTAGAATAATTTATGTGTAGAATAATTTATATGTAGAATAATGTGTGTTAAAACCGCATAGAATAATTTTTTGTAGAATAATATTCCTTGCCAATTCTCTCGTGTAGGATAAAATGTGTAGAAACCGGTGTAGAATAATTTTGTGTAGAATAATATTCCTTGCCACTTTTCTCGTGTAGGATAAAATGTGTATAAACCGCCGTAGAATAATTTTGTGCAGAGTAATACTTCTTGCAACTTCTCTTATGTAGAATAACATTCCTTGCCACTTTTCTCGTGTAGAATAATTTGTGTAGGAACTTTTGTGTAGAAAATGTCATGTGTATAATCAAAATGTGTAGAATGTCTTCCCAAAGATTTTTTTGACTTTTGGAGAGTCAGGAAAACTCAAGTAAAATTATAATTTAGTTTTTTTAAATTATGAAATCTATGTTTTCACACCAAATATCGAATTTCATTTTTTTTTGAAATTCAAGACGTTGTAAATAATTGTTTGGATCCCTTTTGCTTCCTCATAAATGAAGCTTTGTTTTCGTGAAAAAAAAAATTCTTCGCGATTTTTATGCCAATATGTTCAAAATGTCCTAAAACATCGAGAAATCATATTTAGAAAAAATGTCCGGATGGATGTGTGTGTGTGTGTGTATGTATGTATCCTGAGTTTCAGATGTAAATTATGAATAACACGAAAACGCTTCGAGATATCAAGCTAAAATCTGGCACACTTGTCGAGCACGAATTGCCCTTCATTATGAAAAAAAATTGTTTTAATTATAACGGGTGTTCAGATTTTATCGAGTTTTTTCGTTTTTGCCAGAATAACGTAAACGCTCTAGCCTCTGCGATTTTCAAGATATTAAGGTTGTTTGGTATTGAATTTTGCGAAAATCCATCGAGGGATTAAAATTTTATGAAATTTTGAATTTTTTGAAAAATCGCCTAAACGCTCTAACTTGCGCAATTTTTAAGATATTGTACTGAAACTTTGCACAGAGGTAATATAGCTGTGAAGGTTGTTCGCTATTAAATTTGGCAAAAATCTATCAAGGGATTAAAATTTTATGAAATTTTGATTTTTTTTTTAAATAGCGCAAGCGCTCTAACTTGCACAATTTTCAATATATTTCACTGAAACTTTGTACAGAACTTGTATAGCTATCAAGATTGTTCGCTATTAAATTTGGAAAAAATCCATCGAGGGATTAAAATTTTATGAAATTTTGAATTTTTTGAAAAATAGCGCAAGCACTCTAACTGACACAATTTTCAATATATTTCACAGAAACTTTGTACAATACTTGTATAGCTATCAAGGTTTGTTCGCGATCAAATTTGGCAAAAATTGATCGAATTTACACATTGATTACTAATATTTTTCAATAGTTAACAAAGCTTCCTTCATGAGGAAACCAAATTTGATCGCCATACCGTGTGTTAAAGGAAGCTATGTGAACTATGGATAAAGATGAGGAAGCAATGTGCAAATTTCAATTTGCAGGGTGTTTAATGCAATTATTGATACAAACGAAACGTTTCGATTTTTCTTATTTAAAATTCTTCGAAGGAGGGAATGAGGAGGTGTGATTTATCTGTTTTCACACCAAATATCGAATTTTAATTTTTAGAGATTCAAGACTTCGTAATCAATTGTTTGGATCTTTTTTCAACGGAATTATTGATGCAAAGAAAACGTTTCGATTTTTTTTTTTTAATTCTTCGACGGGGAGGTCGGGGGGCGATTTTGTCGCAGGATTTTAGGGAGCATGCAATCTCGCTCAGCAGCGCCATTAATTATCCTCGGGTCGGACACGACCCTGGCATAAACCACACGACGGCTGAATATTCGTCTCCCTCTCTTTTCGCTCTTGGGCTCTCTATAGCGAATGGTTTCTCGAGCGACCGGCTAGGACGGTAATTCAAATAGAATTCTTAATTAAAATAGAGTTTTGGGACGGGTTCTATAATAGAAGAGAACGAGGATGAGTGGCGGACGCGCTGCGGACGTCCGATCATATACTTTCCACGTATAATTCGTATCTCGGAGAAAATGGGGCGAATCCCGCGTCTTAAACGGCGGTGAATTAATAAAATTATGTAAGAGTAGATGTCGCTGATTCTCATATATGAACCAAATATTTTCTTCAATTGTAATAAATGCTGATGATTATATCGATGGTCAATTAATATTAGCACAAGCTCGGAAATTATTCGAAAGTAATTTTAAAAAAATATATTATAAAACTGCTCATCAAGTACGCGTACGTTTGGGACAAATGATTTTTAAAACCGTTTATTTTTAACATATACACGTAATTTTATCAGTCCTTCTCAACCCGATTTGTGAGAGGAGAAACGTATATACTTTCATTATCAATCGTCATCTGAATACACTTACAATCTATTTTCTCAATTCTGAGCTTCAATAATTTCTATTAAATGTAATAATATATATGATGCGTATATAATTATTGGTCGTTATGCTAATATTAGCATTATGATTAACCTTACTTACTGATAACTTACATCATTTGATTATTTAATGCGTAATTCCATGTATATATAGCAATCATATGAAAGAATCTCCATTGATGATCCCATTTATTCCCCATTGCCCCCAAAAACCAATGGAGGTGAAAGGCGAATTAACTAGAGAGATTGTCTCCATTGAATCCTCATAGGATAATCCTCATTCCGTTTCAAATGAGGAATTCAATGGCGAAAATGTCCTTAGACAATTCGGCATTCATATCCATTGGTTTTGTGGGCAATGGGGAATGAGTGGCGAACAGCAATGGAGATTCTTTCGTATAGTAAAAACTTCATTCATCGCCATTGAAAAATCCCCATTCATTCCCCATTGCCAAAATAACCAATGGGGCTGAATGCCGAATTGCCTAAGGGGATTGTCTCCATTGAATCCCCATTAGATAATCCCCATTCCGTTTCAAATGGGGAATTCAATGGCGAAAATCCCCTTGGGCAATTCGGCATTCATCTCCATTGGTTATTTCGGCAATGGGGAATGAATGGGGATTTTTCAATGGCGACGAATGGAGTTTTTTACTACGGGTTTTTGAGCGTCACGACGCCAAAGTTGCGCCATTTTGTTCGTCATGAGTCAATATGGATCCGTGCGTATGTTGTTACACACTCACACGTGGAGAATTCGTAGACGAGTGATCAAACGGTGCACAGATATACGAAACTGCGTGCGTAGACGTCAAAAGTTTTCTTTCCGCAAGGCCTTGCCCCGAAATAAACCTGGCACCGAAAGAACGTTTTGACCGTACGCGCGACGACCGACTCTTGGCGCATTTTGCAATCACTATATTCCTCCCTTGCACACAAAACGTTATTTGTATACATTAAGGGGACTGCACTTTTAGTTTTCGACCGTAAACTGACCATTCAATTTCCACCCTCCAAAAAGTGTAGATTAGAATCACAATACTCGTATGGAGAAAGAAATTGACTAAAAATTGAGTCTCAAAGGTAGCTCATAAGGTTTTTATGATATTTTCGTCCTGAGACACCCTGAAGACTCAATTTTTTTATTTTTTTTGGATTTATATCAATTTGGGGAGCAAGTCTATACTCTAGGAGGGTTGGGTTTATTTGGGTTTATTTGGGTTGAGTCTCAAAGGTAGCTCATAAGGTTTTTATCGTATTTTCGTCCCGAGACACCCTTGAGACTCCATTTTTTGAATTTTTTTTTGAATTTATATCAATTTGGGGAGCAATTCTATACTTTAGGAGGGTTGGAAATAGAAACATATTTTTTCGCTCCATTTACCAGGAAAAATGGTCTCGTTGCTGGAAGATTAATTAGTTAGACTAATTTCTTCTAATTGCAATCGACACATTATTTTTAGGATTCATATTTATTGATTTTTTTTTGTGAAAGGAAAGCTGAGGATAATTAGGAATTGTATGTAAAATTATGAGGATAACAAATTGAGGCAATCAGCACGAGAGTAAACTTTTGTGAAGTGGGAAACGAGAAGAATTCTTCCTCCGTAATCAGGGCTGATTTGTGCGAAGTTTGCGATGTGACTGAATAGTCACTGATATTGAAAATAACGACAAAATTACTCAGCAATCATCAATTTGCCAGGATTCTTAGTTCATCGAAGAAATCGTTCTTACCGACGTTTGCCAATGAGGGAAAAATGTTATCAAAGAGCCATTTCTCAAAGTGACCCTGCGTCCTTTCTGCGATCCTTTGCGTCGGTGTAACGACAATAATTTGTCGTCTTGTGCTCATGAAAAGCAAGTAACTCTGTGATTCATTGAATTACACGTTTGTGCAAAGAATTTCGTCGCGTCGAAGCAAATTTCAAACGTCTCATACGAACGCAAAAAATGACACAATAGTTATTAATAAAGACAATCTGTGTAATTCAGGTGCCTTTCTAAAAAGTGCCCATTTTAATAAATATAATTTATCTAACGATCCTACAGGATTATTCAATAATAATAATCTTTTTTTTTTATCAATCAACTTGATGAGTTCAAAATAATAACCGCTTTTTATCAGTGAACTTGACCAGTCCAAACATAAAATAATAATCTTTTTTATCAATGAGCTTCACTAGTTCAAACATAAAATAATAATCTTTTTTATCAATCAACTTTACTAGTTCAAACATAAAATAATAATCTTTTTTATTAATTAACTTGACAAGTTCAAACATAAAATAATCATTTTTTTTATTAATCAACTTTACGAGTTTAAACATAAAATAATAATCTTTTTTTATTAATCAACTTGACTAGTCCAAACATAAAATAATAAACTTTTTTATCAATCAACATTACTAGTTTAAACATAAAATAATAATTTTTTTATCAATCAACGTTACTAGTTCAAACTTAAAATAATAATCTTTTTTATCAATCAACATTACTAGTTTAAAGATAAAATAATATTTTTTTTTATTAATCAACTTTACTAGTTCAAACATAAAATAATAATCTTTTTTATCAATGAGCTTCACTAGTTCAAACATAAAATAATAATCTTTTTTATCAATCAACTTTACTAGTTCAAACATAAAATAATAATCTTTTTTATTAATTAACTTGACAAGTTCAAACATAAAATAATCATTTTTTTTATTAATCAACTTTACGAGTTTAAACATAAAATAATAATCTTTTTAATCAATCAACTTTCCTAGTTCAAATATAAAATAATAATCTTTTTTTTTATCAATCAACGTTACTAGTTCAAACATAAAATAACAATCTTTTTTATCAATCAACTTTGGTAGTTCAAACATAAAATAATAATCTTTTTTTTTATCAATCAACGTTACTAGTTCAAACATAAAATAACAATCTTTTTTATCAATCAACTTTGGTAGTTCAAACATAAAATAATAATATTTTTAATCAATCAACATTACTAGTTTAATAATAAAATAATGATTTTTTTATCAATCAACTTTACTAGTTCAAATATAAAATAATAATCTTTTTTATTAATTAACTTGACAAGTACAAACATGAAATAATAATTGTTTTATTAATCAACTTATCAGTTCAAATATAAAATAATAACCTTTTTTTATCAATGAACTTTGCTAGTTCAAACATAAAATAATAATCTTTTTTTATCAATCAATCAACTTCTTGACTTGACTATAAAAGTGTCCGGATTTTTTTTAAGCCCGGCTTTTTGTCAGGAATTTTCAAATTTTGAAATGGTAACCCTATCTATGAGGACCCAAAACTGTAAAAGCTTCTTTCTCGTGGAGGCAGATTTGCCAATGCGTGAAAATGATGAGGAAGCGATTTGCGAATCTCAAATTTGAAAGTTTTTTCTTATTTTCGTCGCTAATATTTATATTTCGTGATTTTCATCGCGAGTAAAATTGGGAATTCTCGATCTTTTAACTTTTCTTGATTTTCTACATTGCATACGACCCAGAAAACGTGGTACTAAAAATAAAATTCGACCGAGGTGGTTTGCGCACGAGCAAGAGAGGGAGGAAGTAAAATGGGTATTTGTGTCTTGTCAATGAGTACTTAAATTTCGATGCACTTAAAAACAATATATTTAACGAATTTTCGTCCAGTTAGCAATAAGAAAATCACACTACAATACATTATTTGTAATGATTTTGAATTTTATCATAACCGATAAAATCGATCGAATTGATCCGATATCGATATTCATCGTATTCCACAATTTCGCGGTTATTTATTCCCCCAATGATAACAGAATCATTCGAAATGATCGCATATTTTAACGACATTGATAGACATCAAAATATTGACATTTCATTGCCAAGAAATTTAATCATTTTCAAAAGGATTATTATTTTTATTTTATTTATTTATTTTTTTCAAAGTGCTGATTATAATTGAATTTTTTTCGAAGCGTTTTAATAAAATATCTGTTGTATTCAAATAATCCTATTTTCCAAATTGAAAATGGAAGTTAAAATTTTTTCAATATTTTTCGAAAGATCGATAATTTCTAAGTGGCGAGTAACGTTCGGAAAATTGTAAAGTAAACGCTGGAAAATGTGTCTCCACATTGGAAAAACGATCCTGCCAAGAATCTCTGACGAGTAAATGTTCTCAAAAAAAAAAAAAGGATGTAAAAAAAATAACGAGGAGAGAGCGCTTTTCACACGAGCATCGCACGTTTTATCTTTCATCTCTTCAGAGCTCTTTCGTACATTTTGTACTCTTTTTTTTTCTCGACCGTGCATTCGACCTGACGAAGTTTCGTTCGAAGAGCTTTTATCGAAAGCTTCTCGACGTGAGAATTTGTTGTCTCTCTCCACAGTAACGTTCTATAAGGAAGGGTGGGGCAAGATGGCCTAAGCAGGTTAATACTTTTTGTGGCTTTCAATCATCAAATCAGTTGACTTTTGTTCTATCCTGAACGAATTCACCAACATTTTGACGAAACTAAAAAAAAGGCCCATTCTAAATATTGACAACAATTTTTTTTTTTTAATCTTAAAAATTTCTTTTCAACGTTAAAAACGTTCTTTTTTATGGTCCATTTTACCTCTGATCAGAGTTGTGAAAATAGTAATGTAAAAGTAATGCATTACCCATTACTTTAAATAATGTGTATTGGACAAGTTTTCCATTACACATTACAAAAGTACACATTACAAAAGTAATGTGTAATAGATGGGTGTTCTATTACAAATAAAAAAGTAATGTGTAATGGATGCGTGCTCCATTACAATTTAAAAAAGTAATGTGTAATGGATGCGTGCTCTATTACAATTTTAAAAAGTAGTGTGTAATGGATGCATGTGCTATTACAAATACAAAGAGTAATGTGTAATGGATGCGTGTTCCATTACAAATAAAAAAGTAATGTGTAATGTATGCACGTTCCATTACAAATTACAATTAAAAAAAAAAAGTAATGTGTAGTGGATGGAGTGCTCCATTACAAATGGGAAAATTTCCGTGCTCGTATTAGAAACTTGCACATTGCTGTTTCATTATTTTATTTCGCTCACTAAAAGTTCATCCACAATAATCACAAATGATCCATAAAGTTAAAAAAAAAGAATATGCACATTATTTAGGGATTCAATAAAGCGACAAATTTTGTAGCAGTAACTTGTAATTTTTGTTAGATTGCTTGTAATTATGGGTAACAGCGTGTAAAAGCAAGTTCAATACAAAGTTAGATAATTTTTGGGGTTGAGTACATTTTCGTACTTTATATTTAACGACGAACTGTGTCTGTTTTTTTTTGTTTCTATGTTTTAACTTTATGGATCATTTGCGATAATTGTGGATGAACTTTTAGTGAGCGAAATAAAATAATGAGACAGCAATGTGCAAGTTTCTAATATGAGCACGGCAATTTTTCTATTTGTAATGGAATATTCTCCACTGCAAATTACTTTTTCTTAAAATTGTAATTTGTAATGGAACGTGCATACATTACACATTACTTTTTTTATCTGTAACAGGACATGCAACCATTACACATTATTTTTTTTTAATTTGTAATGGGACATACTTCCATCACACATTACTTTTTTTATTTGTAATGGGACATGTATCCATTATACATTTTTTTTTGTAATGGCACATGCATCCATCACACATTACTTTTTTATTTGTAATGGCACATGCATCCATTACACATTACTTTTTTTATTTGTAATGGGACATGCATCCATTACAGATTACTTTTTTTTATTTGTAATGGCACATGCATCCATTGCACATTACTTTTGTATTTTGTGATGGCCTTAAAATGGATGAATACATCAAATTCATCATAATTTGAAGAAAAACAAACATTTTCTGTCAATACATCAAATTTTTGATAATTTAACGAGAAACCAAATTTTTTGTGTTACCGAATTTTTTTAAGGGGGCCGTTTTGCCCCATCCTCCCGTAATGTAAGAATCACAAAAACCAAGAGCTTGATGTACGTGAAAAATCGTCTCAATTATTTGAGTATTCAGGATATCTTGAAATTTTTTTTTATCTTATTCGAATGATAATGAAAATATTAATTGTTTTTTTTTTTCATTGCAGAGTTGTTAACTGAGAATGCGCGATGACGCAGCGAATTTACCAGTGGTCCACGAACCCTCGCGAGGCAGCCCAGGGTATTCAAATGGAGCCCCCCAAATCAAATTCACACCATCAGGAAAAAATCCTCTCGAGGTGTAAGTATCCAAAAATAAAAATTGAAAAAAAAATAAATCTATTCCTAGAATAATTAATCCAAGAATTATACAAAAATAATCGCTTTATCAGCAATGCATGATTGGCTTGACCTTACTTTGACCTTCACGACCGAACGCTTATACTTTGATTTCCTCAAATTGGATCCTGGTTCTTTCTTCTTCTTTTCTCTTTACGGTCCCATAAAAAATAATCATAAGATCCGAAAAACGACGAGAATCGCCTAAAAACGAGTTTCAAAGTAATTCCCATCGAATCTTTTCCTCCTTTTGCAACGTAACTCGCTTTCTAATTGCCGAGAGGAATACCATCGAGATTTTCGCATGAGTTTTCCTCGTCCCGTAACGAGATTTCAAACGATATCGATAACGTCCCGATGTTACCCCGCGGTTCTCTATATAACCTTGTGTCGCGTCCAACTTTACCCCACACGTATGTGGGTCGTTCCATGTCTAATCGACCAATAGTTGGAATCGACCCCTTCCAATTTCGATGATATTTGGTCAGAAGTTTTATTTATCATAAAACAAAGTTCTATTAAAAGAAAAAAATTGAATTTATTTTTAGAAAATTCAGAATTTCACAATTTTTTCCATTTCTCAAATTTATTTTTTAAACATTTCGAAAACAATTACAATTTCGAAAAAATTATTTTGGGTTGGTCTTAAAGAGTATACTTGGGCCTACGAAAAACAAATATTCCAAAGCAAAATTTTGAAAAATGATGCATTTGGAGAATTATTAATTTTAAAAAATTCTTCAAATTCATCATCTCTCGAAAATTGTTTTTGGATTTTTTTTTTCGTAGCCCCAAGCTTACTCTTCAAGACGAACCCAGAGAGATTTTTTTGTACAATAGTTTTCGAGATATTTAAAGAATAAGCTTGAAAAATTTAAAAACTGGTAAAATTTTGAATTTTGCATAACTTTCGAAAGAAATTTTTTTAATTTGTTTCCTTTGGTAGAACTTCGTTTTATGATGAAAGAAAATTTCTGACCAAATTTTATCGAAATTGAAAGGAGTCGATTCCAACTATTGGTCGATTTGACATGGAATGATGACCCGTGTAGACACACCGACACCAAAGTACAGACTTCTACATGGGTCTTTCCTTTTGGTGTGTGCCGATCGTAGATTTGTCGGGAAAGTTTCGCAACGGCAATTACGCCCGGCTAATGGAGCCCCTTTGGGAAATTTCGGACAGACTTTCCTGAAGAAAGAGAGGACTGGATGAGGAGGAAGAGGGTTGGGGTTGAGTATAGTTTAAGCCCTGAAGGCGGAAAAGAGGTGTACGATCAGGTACATAGCCTGAAAATCGAAGGGAGTAGGCTGATCTTTGGAGGGTTTGGGAGGGAGAGAGAGAGAGAGGGAGAGAGGGAGGAGAGAGAGAGAGAGAGAGAGAGAGAGAGAGAGAGAGAGAGAGAGAGAGAGAGAGAGAGAGAGCGAGAGAGAGAGAGAGCGAGAGAGAGAGAGAGAGAGAGAGAGAGAGAGAGAGAGAGAGAGAGAGAGAGAGAGAGAGGGCTTGCCAGTCTAAAAGTTGGACAAGGGTGTTTTTTTTCCTTTTAGCATAGGCTCGTAACCTCGTTTCTGTCCATGTGCATTTTCGAAACAGCGGCGGAGCAAAAGTCAAAAGTCCTTCCGGCAAACGAGCTTTCAATAAACTTGCCCAGAAGCAATGCACTTTTCTGTTACCTTCAAATTTCTCAAGTCACTGCTGAGAGCATTCTTCTATAGCGGAGACCTTAGTCTTGCAGATAGCACCTACAATTCCCTCTGTGCAAAGCTATTTTTATTGTTGCATAAATTATTTGTACTTGAACATAAATTATTTTTACTCGAAAATGTTCATAATAAAAAGTGTAAATGTTGATTATAAAATAAATATCAAATAAGTCAACTTTTTATTTTTTTAATATATCGTTGCACCCCTTTAACTTTTAGCAAGGATTTCGTATATTGAGCTCGTAATTTTTTGAATTTAATTTTTTTTTAATTCAATGAACGAGGTCTAAACATTGTTCGTCACTTTGTGAGAAATCCGGAGGACGATTTTTTGTTGCAACCCTTGAAAAATTTATTTTCACTTTATCTCAGTTGAGAGCTTTTTTTACATTATAAATTAACGAGCTTTTGATGAGATTTTGAGATATAAGAGATGATGAAATTTCATGTGAAACATAAATTAATCTTTCGAGAAATGTTAACTAATAGTTCAATATGTGTACAAAATGGACACTTAAAAAAATAGCCATGGTTAGGGATGAAAGGTGTTTTTTTTATTTTTATTTGGAACGAAGGAAATGAAGCTTGTAATCACAGTGCGAAAACAGTTAATTTATAGTAAAGAAATATATTTAGTTAGCACTTTTATTTAACCCGCTGAGGGTTACAGTGTGGGTCTACAGCGACCCACAACTTCTTTCGCTTATAAAACACGTTTCAAACAAATTTTTCTAATTCGTGAGTAGTAAAATCTAATCGTTATAACCTCAGGAATGAAAATATGCAAGGCCGCAATCGATATTTTCATTTTTTAAATAACTGTGTGAATAAATGCAAAAAAAGTCCGAAATTGGACTGTAGGACTTGTCGGACCTTTTTAACGATTCTTCCTTTGTTTATCGCGCTAAGTACATTCAATTATAGTGATTTGCAAACCAGAGAGTCTCAGCTACAAGATAGTGAAGGTCATTTTCGTGAATTTTTGGAAAAGTATATTTCCACCCTGGGTCTTTAGCGACCCAGAAAGCGCTACTCGAGTGTTTCGTACAAAGACCAGAGGCCGACTTGTGAGATAGATGTTGCGCCTGCTCGGTAGATCATATTTTTCGCCTGATTTACCGAGCAAAAGCGCGGGCCTTCGCTTATTCATCTTACTGCAGGACTGTGAAGATGGCACTGGGTCGTTGTAGACCCAGGTGGCCCTCAGCGGAGAAATATTCGTGTTCTCATGACAAAATTTTTATTCCTGTTAAAATAATTTATTAACTGCTAAAAAAATATTTATTTCGCCATATCCGACTTAACATTTGTTAATATAGTTAACAAATCCTCCCAGATAGACAAATGTAGCTCATATTGGCATCATATTGCATACATCTATGACGCATAGGAACACTCACAGCTGTGTGTCGCTTATGAGTGCTCACCTGGAAGTCATATTTGCATCATATGATGATTGACAATAACACATCATATCGGGCTCATATAGCAGTCACGGCGTGACGAAATTGTGGTGCTCGTATGAAGATCATGTTGACGTCATACCGTGGTGAAATTGGTTGCGCTCATATGAAGCTCATATGGCCGTCGGGATGTGAGGTATTATTGTAATTATTGTAATTTTCATACGGTTCTTTTTAAATTTCTATTGCTTGCAAATTTTTTATTATGTATATTTTTTCATTTACATAGCTTCTGAACCGATTACATTTTTAAAAAAATTTAAAAACACCCAATTTCATTATATTTCAATTTCTTCTGTCTCCAGTGGGATTCGAACCTGCGACCTGCCTATCTATCCTCCCTAACAACCTAACACGCTACCTATTACGCTACCGAGTACTTATGAATTTTCTTCACTTATATGATATATCAGTGGTGACATGCCAGGGAAAACGAGTCACATTTGAATATTATATATATACAGTTAAAAATGAAAGTAATTAATAAATTAAGAATTAAAAAAATAGACGATTCAAATGGCATCCAAAATTTCAAAAAAATGGGATATTCGTGAAAGTCAATTTCTTAGTTTTTTTACAGTTTTGCGAATTCGAATATCTCAATCGAATCTATAGGGAAATTTGTAGAATTCAAAATATGGGTTTTATTTGATAAAAAAAATGATGAAAAATAGTGCAACTTTTGTAAAAGTTTGTTTGCTGATATGAAACTGAAATATAAAACAAAAAAATTAAAACATTCAAAAAAATCAGTTAAACCCGTAGTAAAAAACTCCATTGAATCGCCAATGGCAACCAATGGTCCTCATACGACTCCATTGGACAATTAATGGGGACCCATTGAGATTTCCGCATTTGTCAATGGCGTACAGGGCTGACCATTGATCAGTGAATGGGTATCCATTGAACATCAAATGCGGATGAATCAAATGATCATCATTACTCAATGATGCTCATTGGAAAGCCAATGCGGATGAATCGAACGATCATCATTACTCAATGATGCTCATTGGAAAGCCAATGCGGACGAATCGAATGATCATCATTACTCAATGATGCTCATTGGAAAGCCAATGCGGATGTATCGAGCGATCAGCATTGCCCAATGGTGTCCATGAGATGGTAAATGCTGATGAACGAAATGATCCGCTTTACCCAATGATGTCCATTGGAAAGTCAATGCGGATGAACTGAAAGATCAGCATTTCCCACAGATGTTCATTGGAACCCAAATGCGGCTAACGATGAAATGATCAGCATTTACCAAGGATACCCATTGAATAATAAGTAACTACGAATTATACAATGATCAACATTTATCAATAATGTCACTTCATTGATGACTGATCGAATGATAAGCAGCATTCGTTAACGATGTTGCAATCCATATTCGAGGTTCAATGCAGAACAATTGAACCCATCGATCGATGAGAATTTTTCCGAATGCGATATTTATCAAACGGCGGTGAATTAATAAAGTCAAGTAAGAGTAGATGTCGCTGATTCTCATATATGAACCAAATATTTTCTTCAATTGTAATAAATGCTGATGATTATATCGATGGTCAATTAATATTAGCATAAGCTCGGAAATTATTCGAAAGTAATTTTAAAAAAATGTATTATAAACTGCTCATCAAGTACGCGTACGTTTGGGATAAATGATTTTTAAAACCGTTTATTTTTAACATATACACATCATTTTATCAGTCCTTCTCAACCCGATTTGTGAGAGGAGAAACGTATATACTTTCATTATCAATCGTCATCTGAATACACTTACAATCTATTTTCTCAATTCTGAGCTTCAATAATTTCTATTAAATGTAATAATATATATCGCGTTACAGCTGCCATAAGGGCGTATCACCTCTTTTACGCCCTTATGGCATCCGGGAGCCATAAGGGCGTATTGAAATTTTTTTTTCCAGGAATCTACGTAATTATGACCGAAACGTATAGAACCGATGGAAAAAAAATTTTTCCAATTGTTTTTTTTTTTATACGCCCTTATGGCTTTCCGAGTTGGTGTCGAAAGCCATAAGGGCGTATCAAAATTTTTTTTTCAGGAATCGACGTAATTATGACCAAAAAGTATAGAACCGATGAAAAAAAATTTTCCCAATTTCCCAAACGGGATTTTGAAGCGTGAACGATTACGAAGAGAATAAGCTCTTGCTCAAGCCGCAATTCTATCTAGAAAATATTTTTGTTTTTCGGGCCTCATATCGATGTATTTTTGCCCCCTAAACACGAATCTATCAATAGTTTTTTCAAAAAATCAAAGATTTCATGAATTTCGATAAAAAACTGTTTTGCTCAATTTTGGGCCTATTTTCAAAAACCTGAAAATAGCGAAATTTCAAGTGCTCATAACTTCACTTTGGTTCAACCGATTTCAAAATTTGTTTTTCGTACGCAAAGCTTGTGACCAAACTTAGAGAATGCCGTTAAGTTCATCCCGATAACTAATTTTTTGTAGAAATGAGAGCAGTTTGAAAATCGCCGAAAAAAATGGAAAGGGGTATACCTTAAAAAATTTACAAAAATCTATTGTTGAACTTTAAAAATCTGCAAAAAATCGAAAAATGATCGTAATGGGATGAACCAAACGGGATTTTGAAGCGTGAACGATTACGAAGAGAATGAGCTTATGCTCAAGCCGCAATTCTATCTAGAAAATAAATTGCAGCCATTTTAGTGAACCGATTGAATTTTGGCCAAAATGCAAAAAAAAAAAAAATTATTTTTGTTTTTCGGGCCTCATATCGATGTATTTTTGCCCCCTAAACACGAATCTATCAATAGTTTTTTCAAAAAATCAAAATTTTCATGAATTTCGATAAAAAACTGTTTTGCTCAATTTTAGGCCTATTTTCAAAAACCTGAAAATAGCGAAATTTCAAGCGCTCATAACTTCACTTTGGTTCAACCGATTTCAAAATTTGTTTTTCGTACGCAAAGCTTGTGACCAAACTTAGAGAATGCCGTTAAGTTCATCCCGATAACTAATTTTTTTGTAGAAATGAGAGCAGTTTGAAAATCGCCGAAAAAAATGGAAAGGGGTATGCCTTAAAAAATTTACAAAAATCTATTGTTGAACTTTAAAAATCTGCCAAAAATCGAAAAACGATCGTAATGGGATGAACTAAACGGGATTTTGAAGCGTGAACGATTACGAAGAGAATGAGCTCATGCTCAAGCCGCAATTCTATCTAGAAAATAAATTGCAGCCATTTTAGTGAACCGATTGAATTTTGGCCAAAATGCAAAAAAAAAAAAAAAATTATTTTTGTTTTTCAGGCCTCATATCGATGTATTTTCGCCCCCTAAACACGAATCTATCAATAGTTTTTTCAAAAAATCAAAATTTTCATGAATTTCGATAAAAAACTGTTTTGCTCAATTTTGGGCCTATTTTCAAAAACCTGAAAATAGCGAAATTTCAAGTGCTCATAACTTCACTTTGGTTCAACCGATTTCAAAATTTGTTTTTCGTACGCAAAGCTTGTGACCAAACTTAGAGAATGCCGTTAAGTTCATCCCGATAACTAATTTTTTGTAGAAATGAGAGCAGTTTGAAAATCGCCGAAAAAAATGGAAAGGGGTATGCCTTAAAAAATTTACAAAAATCTATTGTTGAACTTTAAAAATCTGCCAAAAATCGAAAAACGATCGTAATGGGATGAACCAAACGGGATTTTGAAGCGTGAACGATTACGAAGAGAATGAGCTCATGCTCAAACCGCAATTCTATCTAGAAAATAAATTGCAGCCATTTTAGTGAACCGATTGAATTTTGGCCAAAATGCAAAAAAAAAAAAAATTATTTTTGTTTTTCGGGCCTCATATCGATGTATTTTTGCCCCCTAAACACGAATCTATCAATAGTTTTTTCAAAAAATCAAAGATTTCATGAATTTCGATAAAAAACTGTTTTGCTCAATTTTGGGCCTATTTTCAAAAACCTGAAAATAGCGAAATTTCAAGTGCTCATAACTTCACTTTGGTTCAACCGATTTCAAAATTTGTTTTTCGTACGCAAAGCTTGTGACCAAACTTAGAGAATGCCGTTAAGTTCATCCCGATAACTAATTTTTTGTAGAAATGAGAGCAGTTTGAAAATTGCCGAAAAAAATGGAAAGGGGTATACCTTAAAAAATTTACAAAAATCTATTGTTGAACTTTAAAAATCTGCAAAAAATCGAAAAATGATCGCAATGGTATGAACCAAACGGGATTTTGAAGCGTGAACGATTACGAAGAGAATGAGCTCATGCTCAAGCCGCAATTCTATCTAGAAAATAAATTGCAGCCATTTTAGTGAACCGATTGAATTTTGGCCAAAATGCAAAAAAAAAAAAAATTATTTTTGTTTTTCGGGCCTCATATCGATGTATTTTTGCCCCCTAAACACGAATCTATCAATAGTTTTTTCAAAAAATCAAAATTTTCATGAATTTCGATAAAAAACTGTTTTGCTCAATTTTGGGCCTATTTTCAAAAACCTGAAAATAGCGAAATTTCAAGTCAACGTAATTATGACCGAAACGTATAGAACCGATGAAAAAAAAAATTTCCCAATTTTTTTTTTTCATCGGTTCTATACTTTTCGGTCATAATTACGTCGATACCTAAAAAAAAAAAATCGATACGCCCTTATGGCTTTCGAGACCCACTCGGAAAGCCATAAGGGCGAATAAAAAAAAAAAAAAATTGGGAAATTTTTTTTTTCATCGGTTCTACACTCTTCGGTCATAATTACGTAGATTCCTGAAAAAAAAATCGATTTGCCCTTATGGCTTTCGAGACCCACTCGGAAAGCCATAAGGGCGTATAAAAAATTTAAAAAAATTGGGAAATTTTTTTTTCCATAGGTTCTATACTTTTCGGTCATAATTACGTCGATTCCTGAAAAAAAAAATTTCGATACGCCCTTATGGCTTTCCAGCCCTACCTTTGGCTGGCATACGCCCTTATGGCAGCTGTAACGCGATATAATGCGTATATAATTATTGGTCATTATGCTAATATTAGCATTATGATTAACCTTACTTATTGACAACTCACATCATTTGATTATTTAATGCGAAATTCCATGCATATATAGCAATCATATGAAAGAATCTCCATTGATGATCCCATTTATTCCCCATTGCCCACAAAAACCAATGGAGGTGAATGGCGAATTAACTAGGAAAATTGTCTCCATTGAATCCCCATGGGATAATCCCCATTCCGTTTCAAATGGGGAATTCAATGGCGAAAATGTCCTTAGAAAATTCGGCATTCATATCCATTGGTTTTGTGGGCAATGGGGAATGAGTGGCGAACAGCAATGGAGATTCTTTCGTATAGTAAAAACTCCATTCATCGCCATTGAAAAATCCTCATTCATTCCCCATTGCCAAAATAACCAATGGGGATGAATGCCGAATTGCCTAAGGGGATTGTCTCCATTGAATCCCCATTAGATAATCCCCATTCCGTTTCAAATGGGGAATTCAATGGCGAAAATCCCCTTAGGCAATTCGGCATTCATCTCTATTGGTTATTTTGGCAATGGGGAATGAATGGGGATTTTTCAATGGCGACGAATGGAGTTTTTTACTACGGGAAATAATTTTTTTTTCTAAGTAAATTAAAACAATTTTTAAAAATTCAATATGGCGGCCGTGATTTGCAAAAATTCTCAGATGTTGGTGGACATTATTAATAACTTAATAATGAATTATGTGGACTTGCAAAAGATGCGAGGTTTGTCACAACATGCTGTCTTTTTGCAGTGATTTTGCAGCCGTCATATTGCGCTCATCGAATGTATCACTAAGAAACATGCATATCGCCGTCATATTGCGCTCATCGAATGTATAACTGAGAAACACGCATAACGCCATCATATTGCATGCATGGCATGTATACTTTCAATGCTAACCTAGTGAATACACCAAAAAAATCATTGAATGGCTTTCATATGATATCCATCTGCAAATATTCATTGCAGAATGTAAATTTGCCGGCTTATGAGTTCATTTTGTAGTCAACGGATGATTCATTTGTAAACGACATGATGAGATCGAAATGTCTTGTAAATTCATCATACTAAATGAACTCATGGGCATGCATCACAACATGTAGCCAATATACTGGAAAATTTGCTTCATCAAATGTATACATGGCGTGATAATCATGGCTGTCTATCTGGGTATATTTTTGTCGAGTGAATCTATCCCTTGAAGAGTCTCGTGAAATCCAACCCCTTTAAGAGAAGCTTGACAGTACCGACGCTCAGAATCTCCCACGCTTTTATACCTTTCGCTCACTTGTCTCGTGTACTTCTTGGCGACACCCTCCCCAAATTAAGAAAGCTCACCCTCTTCTCGCTTTTCCATCACTCCGATCACACTTCCTTCGCTTCTCTCGCCCTTCTTCCGCTGACTAACTTCCTGCTCGACGTTTTCATCCCTCATAACGGGAAACTAACGATCGATTATCAGCGTTCGATTAGAATAATTATTATTGCACGACGTGCCGAACGTGTCGTCGTGGTTTTTCGTTACACGCGGAAAAATGTTTTTCTTTTTTGAAGTCCTCGATAAAATCGATTTCACAATGACATAGAATGACCCATGTATATGTATATTTCACGCGGTATTGCAAAGTAACCGCCATCATGTATTTGCGTCAAATTACACGAAAACGTTTGTACTCGTTAGTTACGATGTTATCATCGCATTCAAGACATTCACTGAGAAAACAGTTTATTTGTAATAAAGAAATATCCTTAGTTGACACTTTTACTCAAATATTCCTTAACTGTTACGAAATTTGTTAGCGATTAAGAATAATTTTGTTTGTGCCAAAATAATTTATGAACTGTTGAAAAATATTAATTTAATTTATTAACTGTTAACAAATAATTTATTTCGCCATATTCAACTTTGCATTTGTCAACAGTCAACAAATCCTGGTACATTGTTTTCTCAGTGTTGTATCTCTTTACTGGAATAATAAGCCGTGAAATAATACAAATTTTGTCATAGAATTGAATCAGAGTTGTGAAAATAGTAATGTAAAAGTAATGCATTACCCATTACTTTAATGTGTACTGGATAAGTTTTCTATTACAAATAAAAAAGTAATGTGTAATGAATGCATGTTCCATTACAAATAATAAAAGTAATGTGTAATAGATGCCTGTGCCATTACAAATAAAAAAAGTAATGTGTAATGGATGCGTGTGCCATTACAGATAAAAAAGTAATATGTAGTGGATGCATGTGCCATTACATATAAAAAAAAGTTATATGTAATGAATGAATGCTCCATTACAAATTACATTTGAAAAAAAAGTAATTTATAATGGACAATATGCCATTGCAAATTAGTGTATTTCTACCACAATTTGGAGCAGGTACTATTTTGTTGAAAGGTAAGTCTATTAATTTTTCAATGAAAAAAATTTGTGTGTATCAAGTTTTTGTTAACATTACTATATCGTAGTGGTAAATGTAAAAATTGCAATTCAAAAAAAACTTATAGGTGTCAGTGTATATTAACTTAATATACACTGTTCGTACATTTACCACTACTATAGTAAAGTTAACAAAAACTTGATACACACAAATTATTTTCATTAAAAAAATAATAGACTTACCTTTGAGCAAAATAGTACCTGCTCCAAATTATAGTAGAAACACACTAGTTTGTAATGGAATATTCTCCACTACAAATTACTTTTTTTTTCAATTGTACTTTGTAATGGAGCATTCATCCATTACATATTACTTTTTTTTATTTGTAATGGCACATGCATCCATTACGTTTTTATTTGTAATGGCACATGCGTCCATTACACATTACTTTTGTATTTTGTGATAGTACACTTGTCCATTGCACATTAAGCAGTGTAATGGGTAATATTCTCCATTACAAATTAATTTTTAAAAAATTGTAATTTGTAATGGAGCATTCATCCATTACATATTACTTTTTTTTATATTTATCATGGCACATGCATCCATTACACATTACTTTTGTATTTTGTAATGGTACACTTGTCCATTGCACATTAGCAGTGTAATGGGTAATATTCTCCACTACAAATTAATTTTTTTGAAATTGTCATTTGTAATGGAGCATTCATCCATTACATATTACTTTTTTTTATATTTGTCATGGCACATGCACCCATTACACATTACATTTTTTTATTTGTAATGGCACATGCATCCATTACACATTACTTTTTTTATTTGTAATGGCACATGCATCCATTACACATTACTTTTGTATTTTGTAATGGTACACTTGTCCATTGAACATTAAGCAGTGTAATGGGTAATATTCTCCACTACAAATTAATTTTTTTTAAATTGTAATTTGTAATGGAGCATTCATCCATTACATATTACTTTTTTTTATATGTCATGGCACATGCATCCATTGCACATTACTTTTTTTATTTGTAATGGCACATGCATCCATTACACATTACGTTTTTCATTTGTAATAGCACATGCATCCACTACACATTACTTTTTTTAATTTGTAATGGCACATGCATCCATTGCACATTACTTTTTTTATTTGTAATGGAACGCGCATTCATTACACATTACTTTTGTATTTTGTAATGGTACACTTGTCCATTTCCCATTATGCAGTGTAATGGGTAACAAACAATGCATTATATGCATTATAAATAATAATGGTCAAAATAATGCATTATATACAACTCTGAATTGAATAAATAGCATTGGATTAACTTAGATCGAAACAATGTTTTAACAAAAATAAAATCATTTTTCTCAGTGTACGAACGATTTATTTGTTTGTTTTTCATATCCTGTGCGTTTGTCTATCGGCACTTGTGCATATTTACTTTGCAGACACGAAACAAGACAAGGAAAAGGATAACGATGAGAGCGAATATATGCTGCAGGATAACGGCGAACCGATAATGTACGAAAAATATAAAAAATATCGAAATAAGAACGATGTTTATTACAGTTGAGATGTATGACGAGAAAGAGATGAGGAACAAAATATTAACCTAAGAAAGACCGCCATTGCCGAGGATCGGAGATTTTTTTTTTCGGATCTCCAAGAGAGGAAGAAACTTGACGCAATTTGATTTTTGCGAAAATTCAATTAATAAATAATTGCGACTTGAGATTCATTGATAAATTGATGAATTTTTTTTTTCTTCTGCCAACAGTGAATTTGTACCACCGCAGACCAAGGAGGAGGATAGCCCAACTCCTCAGGCACCGCAATTACCGCCTGTGCCTTACTGGAGACTCGTGAGTCCCAAAAATAATTTTCAAAACTTTTTTTTCCCTCCCTCTCACTCTCTTATTCGTCCCTTAAGCTACTATCATTATTTTCTCACTTCCCCGCTGAAACTTCGTTGAGAGACGAGAGAGTATATCCGCAATGTTCCTCATCCTTGTGATTCGCGTTTCTCGACGAGTCGAGAAATTTCAAACTTCCTCCAAACTTCTCATCATTCTCTTCCCTAATCGCGTTAATCGCTTACAGTCGACACTTTTAGCTCGAGTGTATTAGCAACGCTCTATATCGTGCGAATTACCTCGTTCTCGCTTTAATCCTCCTCAACGTTAACTTTACTCCAAAATTGAGAAAACGAGCTTTTATTTTTGAAAAATGAAAATTTTATAATTGTCCAATTTTTTTGTTTTTTAATTCTTTTTATCTTTGACTACTTTTCTGATTAATTTTTTAATTTCATTTTATTAATATAGAAAGGGGGGGGGGGTAAAATGGGCACTAGTGGCAAAAGTGAACAGCATAAAAAATTATCTAAAAAAAATATTTTTAATCAGGTAATGAGAGAATTATCATTATAATTGGCATACATATACGAGGCATTCCATACCGATTCGATCTGGGTCTGATCCTTCACCTCTCCGATTCTGTCAGCAATTTTTTATTGTTTTTTAGTAACTCTGAAAAGCACTCAGGATTTTTTTCAGAATTTTTTCTAGCGATTTTACTTAACTATGGTTAAGTTCTTTTTTTCGAAAAAGCTTGTTTTAGACGGAAGGAAAGCTCTGCTCACTTGTGTTCAACGTTTGAAATTTTCCATATAAAAAACGGGATTTTTGTGATTTTTTTCAGATTTTTAATTTTGTGCTAAGGGTAATTTGTTTATAGAATGATAATTTTATATTAAAAAATAGGAAAAAATTACAAAAACCCCGTTTTTTATATTGAAAATTTCAAGCGTTGAGCCAAAGTTTGCAGGTGTTTCGTTCTGGTTATAACAAGCTTTTTTGAAAAAAAAAATCGTAGAAAAATAGAAGGAGGAACCTGAATTGCGTGGGCCGTGATCCAAACATTTTTGTTTGAATTGAGGGTACTTAAAAAAATATTTTGATAAAAAAATGTGTCGAAGAATTTACACTATGCATAGTGTTTTAGTTGCGTCATCTTATGGTGTCCCATTTTGCCCTCCCCACGCCTATATGATATTATATATGGGGCATTCCATACTAAGTCGACCTGAGTGTGACCCTCGACCTCGCTGATTTCGTTTACGATTTTTTATATGATTCTTCCAACTCAAAATAGCATTCGGATTTTTTTCAGATTCTTAAAACCAAATTTGAGTACGTTATCATTTATTGAACATTTTTTTCGAAAACCTTGAGGGCCGTAATTTAAAAATCTGAAAAAATTCTCAAAAATCCGGTATCAAAAATGAAAATTTTTTACCCAAAATTCATGACGTCCAGGATTTCCCTTCCACCTTGATTTTAGGTTTTTATGAAAAAAACGTAAAAAACAATAGATGCAGAAAGTGATCTACCGTAAAAAGTGACTTGAATATTTTTATCGTTGACCAACAATTTCCAAAAATAGTTGGCTAATTTCTGCATTTATTTTGTTTACGTTTTTTTCATAAAAACCTAAAATCGAGGTGGAAGCGAAGGCCTGGACATCATGAGTTTTGGGTCAAAAATTTTCATTCTTGATACCGGATTTTTGAGAATTTTTTCAGATTTTTAAATTACGGCCCTCGAGGTTTTCGAAAAGAATGTTCAAAAAATCATAACGTACTCAAATTTCGTTTTAAAAAACTGAAAAAAATTATGAATGCTATTTTGAGTTGGAAGAATCATATAAAAAATCGTAAACGAAATCAGCGAGGTCGAGGATCACACTCAGATCGACTTGGTATGGAATGCCCCATATACTTTTGTATTACAAGAATGCTGAATGATTGCGTTTTTTTGACAGTTTCGCTTCGCTACAACCGCCGAGATGATGTACGTACTCGGCGGTCTTATAATGGGGACCCTGACAGGATTCTGTATCCCCGTATCAACAATACAGTACGGTGAATTTACGACGCTACTCGTGGATCGAAATATGGAGAATCAGACGAGCACACCTACCATCATAATGGAGTGGTTCGGCGGTGGAAAGATCTTGTGAGTAAATTTTTCGTTTTCGTCCAATTTTCAGGAAATTATTTCCTATCCGCAAGTCTTGGGTCGCGAATTGTTGCACATCCCCATAATTTGCGGACATTTCATGCAACCTCCCCCACGGAAATTTATAAATTTTGAATATACGCAAAATATATGTGGATATATTTCGAATATATGTACATATATTTTTAATCCACACATATATGTTGCATATATATTAGCATGTATTCTCAATATATGCTGATATATATGCAACATATATGAGAGATAGGTGTGATTCATATATATCTCTCATATATTCCACATATATTCTTAATATATGCTACCATATATGCAACATATATGGTAGCATAACTAACTAATTAACATAACATTTATTTAATTATTTAAGTTTATTGTATTCACACCTTTCATTATTATTTACATTATAATGTTTATCCCGCGAGAACAAGCGATCGAGCGCCTGCCACATGTTCGTAACGTATAGGCAGCGTCGCGATAGTTTCCAGACTCGCCGCGGGATGTCGCAGAGCGGCAACCGCTGAACCCCCATACGGAGGATGCGACGAGTATGCTTATAAAGGCGGGCGTGAGAACGGAATATTAACAGAAGTCTGGCGTAAATGAAGCCATATAAGGAGTTCTTGCCGGCTTCTCATGAACTCGTACTTTTGTATTTGATTCTCCTAGAGAATTTCCGATTTTTCGGAAATTCTACACGGGTATCGCATATTCAACCCATATTCGGGATGTATGCACCATATATATAAAATATATACATTGTATGTATGTGTCGTACATTTTACATATATCTAAAATATATTTTATATATATGTAAAATATACACCCCCGCTCAAAAGTTTGGATACACCTGTCGATATTTTTTGCCGCACTAAAAGTTGCATAACTCCGCCAAAAAAAAAGATAATCAAATTTTTAAAAAAGCGTTTTGAAGGGAAGGAAATCAGCATCATTTCCCTTTTTTAAAAGATTTTTTACGATTTTTTTCGACCCGGTATGAATTTTTGAACGTGACCGTTTTTTGGCTTTTTTTCGACCATCGCGAAATGGACGCACAGCTTAAGGGCATTTTTTTCGGCTTTTTTATCTGCGGGAAATTTAAAAGGGTACGCAAACACTTCATTTTTGTCCTTAAAATATTTTCGTACGATTTTTTCTTTCAAAGTTATTTCACTTTTGGCTAAAAAAGACAAATTTTGAAAGATGCAACGTAACTCGAAAACTATAGAGTTTGGAAGAAAATGTCAAGTACAAAAAAAGTAGCGTAGATATACGCGGAAACATCTGGGATTATTTCAGAATTCTCCTATAAAAATTTTTTTTCTACTATTTTTGCTCGAAACTCGAAATCGTGTCTGATTGAAATTTCCGTACTTGGTGATACAATAAAAATCTGAAAAAATTCAGCAATATTTGGTATGCTATGGACAACAATTATTAATAATAATACTGCCCAAAAGTTATTGATAAATTGTTTAAACAATTTCTTAATGACTTTTGGCCAATATTATTATATTGATGAACAATAATCAAAATTAATATTGATAATTATCGTTCATAGCATGCCAAATGTTGCTGAATTTTTTCAGATTGTTTTCAACATGTTATTATAGGCCTTCGAGCTTTTTCTAAAAAACATGTTGAAAAAATGTTGAAAAAAATCTGAAAAAATTCAGCAACTTTTGACATGCTATGAACGATAATGATCAATATTAATTATTGATTATTGTTGATCAATATAATAATATTGGCCAAAAGTCATTAAGAAATTGTTTAAACAATTTATCAATAACTTTTGGGCAGTATTATTATTAATAATTGTTGTCTATAGCATACCAAATATTGCTGAATTTTTTCAGATTTTTATTGTATCACCAAGTACGGAAATTTCAATCAGACACGATTTCGAGTTTCGAGCAAAAATAGTAGAAAAAAAAATTTTATAGGAGAATTCTGAAATAATCCCAGACGTTTCCGCGTATATCTACGCTACTTTTTTTGTACTTGACATTTTCTTTCAAACTCTATAGTTTTCGAGTTACGTTGCATCTTTCAAAATTTGTCTTTTTTAGCCAAAAGTGAAATAACTTTGCAAGAAAAAATCGTACGAAAATATTTTAAGGACAAAAATGAAGTGTTTGCGTATCCTTTTAAATGTCCCGCAGATGAAAAAGCCGAAAAAATGCCCTTAAGCTGTGCGCCCATTTCGTGATGGTCGAAAAAAAGCCAAAAAACGGTCACGTTCAAAAATTCATACCGGGTCGAAAAAAAATTGTGAAAAATCTTTTAAAAAGGGGAAATGAAGCTGATTTCCTCCCCTTCAAAACGCTTTTTCAAAAATTTGATTATCTTTTTTTTGGCGGAGTTATGCAACTTTTAGTGCGGCAAAAAATATCGACAGGTGTATCCAAACTTTTGAGCGGGGGTGTATTTTAAACACATTTAAGATATACGTACATATGCGAAAAGCGGCAAAATCTATCCAAATAAATATATTATACATCTATAAAAAATATATTTTAAATACATTCATTTATATACGGTAATTATATTTAGAATATATTTCGTACGCAATTTTGCATATATTTTAAATATATAAATTTCCGTGTGGGCTTGATCGCCATTATAAGTTTTTCTATGTGAGGCATTCCATACGGTTTCGAACGGTCAAAAAGTTGTCCACTCCCAAAAAAATTGACATTTTGTCAAATTATTTAATTATATAAAAAAAGAGTAGTGTAAATTTTTTCAAAATTTTTGGATCGCATTTTTTTGAGTTTTTCAAAATTTCAAAATTTTCTAATTACCGTTATATCTTGAAAGCATACGATTAAACAGAAAAATGTTTCAGACAAAAAAGTTGCAGTTGTACATAAACTTCGTGGACAAATTTTTTTTCAATTTTTCAACTTCAAAAAATGACCATTTTCATAAAAAATATACGAAAATGATTTTTTTCGGTCGGTATGTCACTTTCGATTTATCTAAAAAAATGCCAGAGAATACTATGAAGTGTGTACAATAGACACGTTTTTTTTTTTAGATGGCTCGATCAGTTTTTCCAAAGCTATGCTTTGTTTCATTAATAATATTTTTTTTTGTTTTTGTTCCAATAAGCTCCAAAACATTGATATTATTATTGTCGATGTTCTTTTGTATAAAAAATTAAGAGAAACAATTTGGGAGAGTATGATTTTCCATAATCATTGATTTTTCTAAAAAAACTTGACGAACTTAAAAAATGCGATCCAAAAAATTGAAAAAAATGTACACTATTCTTTGTCATATAATTAAATAATTTGACAAAATTTCAATTTTTTTTAGAGTGGACAACTTTTTGACCGTTCAAAACCGCATGGAATGCCTCATATTCAACTTTCAATTTCCATTTTCAGTATATGCATTGAATATATTCCATATTGTAATTTTGATCAGTAAAAATTACATGATTGCTCAACTTTACTTAACTTTGAGGTAAAAAAAAAAATTTACCAAAAATTCATATTTAAAAAGAAAAAAACACCTTTCTGAAAATGTCTTGATCTTTTAAGATCAGTACAATGTATTATATAAAAAAAATTGAACCAAAAATTTAATGTTAATCGTGGATTTTCACGATTTAAAAAAATCCAAAATTCTCCAAATTCTGCATCATTTTTCAAAATTTTCGTTCGGAATATTTTTTTTTTTCGTTGCCTCGAGTAAAGTTCTTCAAGACGAACCCTGAACGTTTCTTTCGTAACTGTAATAGTTTTCGAGATATTTAAAAAATAAACTTGAAAAATTGAAAAAATTGTGAAATTTTGAATTTTCGAAAAAAATTTACTAATTTTTTTCCTTCGGTAGAACTTCGTTTTATGATAAATGAAAACTTTTGACCAAATTTCATAAAACTTGAAAGGGATCGATTTCAACTATTGGTCGATTTCACATGGAATGACCCATATAATATTTCATATGATGAACCTAGGCAGAATATTTCGAAAAATTATTTGTTTCCAAAAATCTTAATGTTTTGGGATGAAAAAAATGGCGGTCTTTGGGTTTAGTTCACTTTCACGTTACAAATTAAAAGTTCGAGATCGGTCCCGAAATATAGAATTTTGAATTCTTGTGATATCGATATTTCGAGGATTCTAAAAAATTTTTTTAAATTGTTTTAGAATTATATTTTGTGAGGAATTTACCACAGCTTTTGATTCACACTGAGTGTTTCAGAAAAAAATTTATTTAAGAAATAAAAATAAGAAAAAGCCTTAAAAAATGTTCTTTATGATATTCATAAAAATATTAAGTTTTTGGGAAAAAGTTTTCAGTAGTTCATGAATTCATTTTCGAGCATATGATGAATAATTCTTCCCGTTCAATATAATCATAATGAATGTATTTGTAAATAAATACGATAAAATCGATTTATCATGACTCATCGATTTTCAGCGAAATACATTACATTTTTTTTGCTTCAATCCTTCAACTCAAATTTTTGAGCATTCTTCAGACTGCCCAGCGATAAATTTTTTCGCCGTCAAGCTCACCAGAGTGTCCGCATCTCCGCACGGAAAAAAAGAAACAGTTAAAAATACAGGGGTTACTCAGTTCGCATTGGACTCGAGAAATTGCACAGCGATATTTACTGAAATAAATTGCTCAAAATGCAGTGAGCTCAAAGTAAATTATTACAGTTTCTGCACTGTCCTCTTTGGACCGGAGCCACCCCACAGTTTCTTTTACTGGAACGCATAATCCAAAATACAGTGTAGTCCGAAGTAAATTATACAGTTTAACACTGAAATATAAACTTGATGAAATCCGTAAGTTTACAGTATTAATGTGTATTATATACTATGAATGCGTTTATTGTACGGACAGTGCCCACGTAAGTGTTTTAATGCTGAAATCCTCTGTTGAAGAAAGTCGACAGCAACTGATAGTTTCAGTTTTCAATCGCTGCTTTTTACAGTGTGGACCAAGTGAACCCTCCAGTTTTGCGAACCCTCCAGTGAACCCACCGAATGAGGCATCGCCGAATTAAGCACATTGTCGATAGTTGCCATGTTCAAGATCGTTCAAAGACCTTAAGTCTCCGATTGGCAATGTCAAGCGTGAAATGAAGCCTAGTTGAAATGATAAACCAAGTGAGGATAGTAATACTCGAGAAGTTATTTGCATCCCGTAGTAAAAAACTCCATTCGTCGCCATTGAAAAATCTCCATTCATTCCCCATTGCCAAAATAACCAACGGAGATGAATGCCGAATTGCCTAAGGGGATTTTCGCCATTGAATTCCCCATTTGAAATCGAATGAGGATTTTCCAATGAGGATTGACTTCCCCATTTGAAACGGAATGGGGATTATCCTATGGGGATTCAATGAAGAAAATCCCCATAGGCAATTCGGCATTCATCTCCATTGGTTTTTGTAGGCAATGGGGAATGAATGGCGATCATCAATGAAGATTCTTCCATATAGTAAAAAACTCCATTCGTCACCATTGAAAAATCGCCATTCATTCCCCATTGCCAAAATAACCAATGAAGATGAATGCCGAATTGCCCAAGGACATTTTCGCCATTGAATTCCCTATTTGAAATCGAATATGGATTTTCCAATGAGGATTGACTTCCCCATTTCAAACGGAATAGGGATTATCGCATGGGCATCAGTCGGCAAGAACTTCTTGCATGGATTTTTTGGACACCGACTTCTGCTAATGTTCCGTGCTCACAATCGTCTAGATAAGCATACTCTTCGCATAATCCGTATGGGAGTTCAGCGGGTTGCCGTCCTGCGACATCTCGCGCCAAGTCTCGGAACTAACGCGACGCGGTTTCCAATGGACATCTTTGGATAATGCTGATAATTCAGTTCATCCGCATTTACTTCCCAATGGACATCATTGGGTAAAGCTGATCATTTCGTTCATCAGCATTTGCCTTCCAATGGACACCATTGGGCAATGCTGATGGCTCGGTCCATCAGCATTTGCTTTCCAATGGGCATCATTGAGTAATGGTGATCATTCGGTTCATCCGCATTTGCTGTCCAATGGACGTCATTGGGCAATGGTGACTTTTCAATGGATATCCATTCACTGATCAATGGTCGTTCCTATACGCCATTGAAAAATGCGGAAATCTCAATGGGTCCCCATTCATTGTCCAATGGAGTCGTATGAGGACCATTGGTTGCCATTGGCGATTCAATGGAGTTTTTTACTACGGGATGTTCGATTTTGACAAGGATGCTGCTGAATATAACTATGATGGTATTTTTTAAAATAATTTTTGATAATTCGTGAATCACACATGCACAAAAATACGCAGAAATGAAAAAAGATAAGCCCAATACACAAATGACACGTTTGATCATACGCACATACACATAAAAAGCAAAACTGTACAGATTAGTACATTTAAGTACATTGGGTTGAATTAGATTGAACAAGAACAACCTTTTTCTTTCCATCTCCGTTGAACTACTCACTACTAATTGCCACAGCGCTTGACGCCACGGTGGCACACGCGAAACAACTCCTTTGTTACCACCAATACGATCAAACACTTGATAAAATTCACAGCGTCACACTGTAATTTTGACTGTTTGAATCCAGTGGCGCGAAAATAAAAAGATATATATAAATATACAAAATGCACGTGCACGCTAGAAATTACTACGCCACACTGTAAAATTTAATGATTCACTCTGTATTCAATAAAGTGTACACTGTGTATCTTGCATTTTGTATATAGGAACAAATTCAGTGATTTCATGTAAATTCTACAGACAAATTTCTTTACTGGGCACACTGGTTTATCCACAACTCCAGCCTGTAAATGAGCCATTGTACACTGTAAAAATCTCAGTGTGCACAGATAATGTCATAAACTGTCGAAAGAAGAGTGAATTTACAGCGTCATACTGTAAAATTTAATGAATCACCTTATGTTCAATACAGTTTACATTGTAACCCTTGCAGTTACGTGCAGGAAAAAAATCAGTGATCTCATGTAAATTCTACAGTAAAATTTTTTTACTGGTGACACTGAATTATTCACATACCAAATTGTAATTAAGCGAGTGTACCCTGTCAAAATCTCAGTGTGTCACAGGAAAAGTCATCATTTTGGTAGGAGAGGATCTACATTACTCTGTTCTACTGTAAAATTAAATATGTCACCCTATTTTATATCCAGTTTATGCTGTGATTTCCGCTGTTTCTGACCTCCCGAGTCCAATGCGAACTGGGCCCCCCTGTAATATTAACTGTTCCTTTTTTTCCGTGCGTGTCAATGGTTGGAAAAGCGATCGATTATCGAGTTAAAACTCACTCGAGGGTTCACATCGCTCGGTTTATCTCGCGGTCTGAAACGTTTGAGCTCCACACTCGACCTAACTCTATTTTCTTTCGTCACTTCGAGTTCACCGCGAATCCTTTTACCAGGATATAAACGTTAATACACTCTGGAATTCATCGTTTTGATCAGCTTATCTCACAATTTCTTGACCCTTGAAAGAAAATTTTGCGAGTGGAAGTTTTAAATTGTAAAAGTTGTTCGTTCAACGTAAAAAAAAATGATGAATTTTATGGGCCGAATTTGATCATTCGATCGATTAGATTCGACGTGAATAATGATCAGGGTTGCAAATAATGCATTACTTTTTTTTAATGCATTTGCATTTTCATTAACCATTAAAATTTAATGGTTGATGGTTAACACAAATTATTTTCATTAACCATTAAATATTAATGTTTAATGAAAATGCAATTGCATTAAAAAAAGTAATGCATTATTTGCAACCCTGCCCATTACAATGTAGTGTGTAATAGAAAAAATTTCCATTACCCATTGCAATGTAATGTGTAATGGACAAAACTTTGATTGCAATTTTGGGAATGGGAAAATATAGATGAATAAATTATTGCAGTTTTGCATTATTACATATCATTGACTTAGGACTTAGATTTTTAGAATTACAATATACATGCTTTTTAGAATTTAAGGTGAAAATCTGATTCCTAAGTCAATAAGATGTAATGCAAAATTGCAACGATTTATTCGTCTATATTTTTCCATTCCCAAAATTGCAATCAAAGTTTTGTCCATTACACATTGCATTGCAATAATAATATAGATGCTTTTTATAATTATAATATAGATGCTTTTTAGAATTTAAGGTACCTGAAAATCTAAGTCCTTAGTCAATAAAATGTAATGCCAAATTGCAATAATTTATTCATCTTTATTTTTCCATTCCCAAAATTGTAATAAAAGTTTTGTCCATTACACATTACATTGCAATGGGTAATGGAAATTTTTTCTATTACACACTACATTGTAATGGGCAGGGTTGCAAATAATGCATTACTTTTTTTAATGCAATTGCATTTTCATTAACCATTAACATTTAATGGTTAGTGGAAATAATTTTAATGGTTAATGGTTAATGAAAAAAGTAATGGTCAATGCATTACTTTTTCATTAAAAATTTCGTAACCTTGATAATAATTGACAATTTTAATGTGGAAAGTTTTGTTGATGAAAATCATTTGTTTATCTTCGCATTTCAAGTTTATGTATTCATTTATTTTTTTAATTTTTTTTTTTATGTTATTTTTGAAAAATTATTTATAAACTATTTATTATCTCTCTTTTTAGAGGGCCAAATGCTACTCACGAGGAGCGCATGGATGCTATGTATGACGATTCCGTGGCGTTTGGTGTCTCATGCGCTGCATTGTCGACTTTACAATTTTTCTTTGCTATATTCACCGTTGATCTGCTGAACGTCGCGGCTTTTCGTCAAATAGCGAGGGTCCGAAGAATGTTTTTGCAAGCCGTATTACGACAGGATATGGCCTGGTACGATACCAACACGTCGACGAACTTTGCCAGCAGAATTACCGAGTGAGTTACATTTTCATCATTTTTCATTTTTCCAATACAACATGAAAAGTATGGCGATCAAATTTAGCTTTCTCATAAAGGAAGCTTTGTTAATTATCGAAAAACACGAGTAATCAATGTGCAAATTTCCAAATTGGCCAAATTCTTTCAAATTTACTTCTTGCCAAATTTGATTTTTGCCAAATTCAATAGCGAACGACCTTGATCAATATTTTGAATGTGTACAAAATTTCGGTACAATATCTCGCAAATAGCCAAACGCTATTTAAAAAAAAAAAAACCAAAATTTGATAAAATATGAATCATTCGATCAATTTTCGCCGAATTCAATAGCGAACAACCTCGATAGCTATTTTAGCTCTGTGCAAAGTTTCAGTGCAATATCTTAAAAATTGCACAAGTTACAGCGTTTACGCTATTTTTCAAAAACTTAAAAATTTCATTAAAATTTTAATGCCTCGATGGCTTTTCGCCAAATTCAATAGCGAAAAACCTTGATAGCTATACTAGTTCTGTACAAAGATTTAGTCCAATATCTTGGAAATTATACAAATTAGAGCGTAAACGCTATTTTTGAAAAAATTCGAAATTTCATAAAAATTTAATCCTTTGATCGATTTTTGCCAAATTCAATATCAAACAACCTTCACTGTAAAAAATGTTATTAAATTTAATATACAAAAGTATATTAAATTTCAAAAACAAGTATATGAAACCGAAATTAATATACAAGGTATCGGAAAATTAACAATTTCATCTTAAATTTAATATTTGTATATTAAAATTAAAAGAGTGAGCATTGAAAATTAATATACCCGTATATGAAAATAGTTTTTGTATACTTTTTCGCAATTTTCAAATACATTATTGAAAATTAAAACACTCATTTCTTAAAATTGCAATCAACCATTGAAATTTTTTTTCAATATTGTGATGAAATTTAATATACAGTATAGGGAATTTCAATCACAAGTATACGAACTTGAAATTAATATATATGGTATTGGAAAATTAACAATTTCATCTTCAATTTAATATTTGGAGATTAAAATTAAAAGATGAACGTTGGAAATTCAAATCCCCGTATATTAAAATGGTTTCTATATGCTTTTTTGCATTTTTATGATGCGTTATTGGAAATTAATACACTTATTTTCCAAAATTACAATCAATGTCAGCGGCCGTGCTAGTTGACGCATCCACCGCTATGCGTCGCATGCGCTCGGACCTCTGTGCCCAAGCGAAATAGGCGTATGACGGTGTTATATACCGGACGGCCAGCGTGCCCAATATACTTACCTGGCGCAGAGGTTATACCGTGATGATTAAGGCGGTTCTTCCAGGGCGAAGCTCTTCCATTAATTGCCCTTTTCGGTTGACCTGACCCTTGCGAATATCCCTAATGTGGATATCTCGGGCGTACAATTTTAGTTGCACTGTAAGAAATTTTTGTATTAAATTTAATAAAAAAAATGTGAAGTTTTTATGCATATACAGGATACTAAATTTCATATACAATGTGTACAGTAATATTCCAATATAAGTATATGAAAAATCAAATAACTTCTTTTAATTTTAATTTACAAAAGAATATTATTTTTCATATCTTTTTTCCTGATTCTGGTTTGAAAATCATACTATGTATTGGAATTTTAATATACGAACGTATATTAAAATTAATATATTGTATATGCATAAAAACTTCATATATATTTTTTTTAAATTTAATACAAAATTTTTTTACAGTGTTCATAGCTATACTAATTCTGTACAAAATTTGAGTGCAATATCTTGAAAGTTGCACAGGTTAGAGCGTTTACACCATTTTTGCAAAAACGAAAAATGTCGATAAAATCTGAACAGCCGTTAGAATTGAAACAAATTTTTTTCATAATGAAGAGCAATTCGTGCTCGACAAGTGTGCCAAATTTCCGCTCGATATCTCGAGTTATTAATGATTTACATCTGAAACTCAGGATACGTACGGGTCATTCCATGTCAAATCAAGCCTTTTTTAACCCGACCCCTTTCGATTTGGCTGAAATTTTTCTTTTTGTTTTCTACCCCATTGGAAACATTTTACAGAAAATTTGCAAATTTTTTTACTCAACCCAAAAAAGAACTTTTTTTAAATTGGGGATTATCTTCTTCAATTTCTGTGTTCATATTTTAAGCTTGAAATTTATTTTCTACGCCAAACAAATTAAGTGGTTTCCAGCTGCCCATTGACCCTCTATAAATTCTCGGTCGAACGAAATTCTAAGCTGAAAACTTTTGAAAACGTAAAACTTTGAAAATCCTCTTCGTCGTTTGATGAAATTTAATTACGTTCAGCACCGACGAAATTGTCAATGAGAAATTTTCCTCATCTGCGTTATCTACGTGACGCCAAAATGGTGGAATGCCCCCCTTAAGGGTTGATGAAATTTGGGAGCTTTGAGGGCTCGAAAGTTGGAGTGAATTCGAAATCAACAGGTGGCCGAATAAATTCAACTGGCCTTTGGGAAAATTCTTTATCGATGGAGAAAAAATGTTCAACCCAAGAATTAAGAATTTTTGGACCAACAAAATTAAACCTCCGATGTAACATTCATTTACTATAATTAAAACTAAAATACCATTAATGAATTTCATCTAACTTTAGTAAAAGAAAAATATTCGAAGTTACTTTTGACTCGAATTAACCTCACCAAATGAAAACTTAAATATATGGGTAATTGATTTGAGAAAAATCGGTCAGAAGCTTTTTAATCTCATTTTTGGTTGGATGAGATGGGGATTCAATATTCATGGGTTAACTCTCAAAAGCCCTTTGGCTGCACTGCCGGGTTAAATAAACCGTGGGAAATTGTCGCCCGACATATTGTTGGTCCATAACTAACTCCATGTGGGATCTTTCCTCCTTGACAACCCTCGAGAAACCCCGCCGAAACTCGTTAAGGTCATAATGAGAAACTGTGCAGCGGCCTGAACGTTCTCTCTCGTAGCCCCTTCCCCCTCTCTTCTCAGAGTGAAATTGTATATAGAGACGTCAAGTTCTCCGATGGGAATTAACGCACACACGCGATTGAGGTGATGTACACGGCGAAACCCCACGAGTGATCCCTCGAGTTATGATTAGTTATCAAAGTTTCATAGGACCTGAAGAGATGGTTCGAATTAAAAAATAAAAATAAACCATCAACGTGTGAGGATATGCTTGTACTATCACTTTTGTCAGAGTTAAGGGGAGGCTAAATACCGACAGTATTACCGAAGCCCTACATTATCGACTCAAAATCGCTGTCCATATTTGTTCCAATACCGGTGGATGAATATCAATTAAATTTATGAATGGATGATGAATGAATTGCAGAATGCAAATGCGAGACACAAATCAACGTTTTCGTTAATTGCCACTGACTTGTCAGACAGTTTGGATAGAAGTCTGATGAGAGTAATATTTATTTCATAAGAATTCTATATGAGGCTGCCCTCTTTCGGATTTCTGTGAACTTAATTTCGCCATTTTGTTTTTCGATAAAACACTAAATTTATCAGCATTTTTCGCGTGATTTGGATTCCAAACGTACGTCGCGGTTTTTTCATAAAATAATGTCGAATACGTATGGATATTCGTACCAGAGCTGTGAAAATAGTAATGTAGAAGTAATGCATTACCCATTACTTTAAACAATTTGTATTGGACAAGTTTTCCATTACAAATTACAAAAGTAATGTGTAATGGATGCATGTCCCATTACAAATAAAAAAGTAATGTGTAATGGATGCTTGTGCCATTACAAATAAAAAAAAGTAATGTGTAATGGATGCGTGTTCCATTACAAATAAAAAAGTAATGTGTAATGTATGCACGTTCCATTACAAATTACAATTTAAAAAAAAAAGTAATTTGCAGTGGAGAATATTCCATTACAAATAGAAAAATTGCCGTGCTCGTATTAGAAACTTGCACATTGCTGTCTCATTATTTCATTTCACTCACTAAAAGTTCATCCACAATTATCACAAATGATCCATAAAGTTAAAAGAAAAAGAACATGCACATTATTTAGGGATTCAATAGAGCGACAAATTTTGTAGCAGTACACCCAGAAAAAAGATCTAGTACATTTAACTAAATCCTAGTCAAGCCAAATAAATTCTTTTAGTTGTAGGCCGGCCTAATACAACTCTATTCATCTCAACGAAATTTTTTTTTTTAATGACCTACTAGGAAAATATATTGCGGTCTAATAAATTTTTATTTAATATCAATAAATATTATTTCAAATTGAACAAATATGTATTTAAATGAAATATATTTTTTTTTTAATATTTACACAATATATATTTTTGAACATTTCAATCTTTGAATGTATAGCCACACATGTGGAGTCTACAATTTCGTAAAGCTTCGTCTTTTTTTTAACAGAAGGGAAAAGAAAAAAGACCCTTTTTTATGGGAATCCTTTTCGGGGATCCGACCATCTTGCGTTTTGCCGCAATGTTCAATGTATTTGATATCCATACTGAAAAATAAGGATATCAAACATAGACGAGCTTGGAAAGGATATAGGCGTCGAGAGGCAGGTTCGCTTGTGCGAGAGGTAGCCACCTGGTGGATTTTTGGGGTACTGACAAATCTGCAGATATGATCGGATGAGATTACGGGTGAATAGATATTTAGTAACAACAAATAGAAATTTTCTTCAACGCCTGTTTCTCGATGACAGGGAATTCAAATAAATAAATATAGTGGAAGTAAATATCGCCCAAATTGGATGGAAAGAAAATTTTCTTAAAAGTAACTAAAAAATAATCAAATAAACGATTATAGTACTTACGACTAGATCTCTTTTCTGGGTGTAACTTGTAATTTTTATTAGATTGCTTATAATTATGGATAACAGCGTGTAAAAGCAAGTTCAATATAAAATTGGATAATTTTTGGCGTTAAGTACATTTTCGTACTTCATATTTAACCATGGACTGTTTGTTTTTTTGTTTCTATTTTTTAACTTTATCGATCATTTGTGATAATTGTGGATGAACTTTTAGTGAGCGAAATAAAATAATGAGATAGCAATGTGTTAGTTTCTAATACGAGCACGGCAATTTTTCTATTCGTAATGGAATATACTCCACTGCAAATAAATTTTTTTTTAATTGTAATTTGTAATGGAACATGCATATATTACACATTACGTTTTCATTTGTAATGGAACACGCATCCATTACACATTATTTTTTCATTTGTAATGGCCCATGCATCCATTACACATTACTTTTTTTTATTTGTAATGGGACATGCATCCACTACACATTACTTTTTAATTTGTAATGGGACATGCATTCATTACACATTACGTTTTTATTTGTCATGGAACATGCATACATTACACATTACTTTTTTTATTTGTAATGGAACACGCATTCATTACACATTACTTTTGTATTTTGTAATGGTACACTTATCCATTTCACATTATGCAGTGTAATGGGTAATAAATACAGAAATGCATTATTAAAATAATGCATTATTTACAACTCTGATTCGTACTACGGTATTCTTCATGGAGCCCCACTCTTAGTTTTAGCCGAAATGCCGTAAAAACATTATAATTTAATATTTTTAATTACAGATTCCTGAAGATAATCGGATCTGTAATTTTTTTTTGTTTTTCGAAAAAATTCTAGTGGGGCTCCGTTTGTGCCATAATTCTGATGATACTGTCAAAATTTCATTGATTTCCATCCATTCGTGCCAAAGCAAGTTTGGATTCCAATTTCGACGTGCTAATGTCGGTATTTAGTCTCCCCTTAAACATGAAGAATGTTTTGAAAATAATATTGGAGTAAAATAAAATTTTTTTTAAATCGTTGGATGAGCTAAGAAAAATGATGCCGCTATCAATGATAGTTTGAGGGTCACATTCATAGCTTTACCATTTATTTCTTTACGAGAAATACATCTCTATCATAATAAAATACTACCGTAATATTGCTAACAATTAGAAGCGTTTCAATAATCCTACCGAATAACCCTCACTGGTCACCGCGGGTCAAATTGACCCGAGCTCGATCTCACTTTGAACTCAAATATCTCCAACTATCCGGGCCCTCTGGTGGAAGTTTGAAGTAGGGATGTTCGATTCTTTTGAAAACAATCGATTCTCTAATCGATTCTAAATCGAATCAAGAATACCGATTTCCATGAAAAATCGAATCCATAGACGCGATTTCGTAACGAGCGATTTTTAAAAATCGTAAAAAAATTAATTGTTAATTAAAGCTTACGTAAGTGTTTATTAAATGTTTGCTATGGAAAATGATTAAATTGGATTAATTTATTTTTAATACGAAATGATGAATACAAAATAACTAATATAAAGCAGTTTTCATTCTGGCTAAACATAGTTTGATTCTTTCACACATTTGCACTTTTTAATATATTCTTAAAAATATTATGAATACATTTAACAAATCAGGCTTTTTTCTATTAAATAAGTTTCTATTGTTTCACGATATTTGTATATTTTTACTTTCGATTATTATTTTCTCGTTGGATCATGCTTTCAATATTTTAACTTTTAATTTTGTTTATCTTTTTTCTCACGTTTTAACGTTTTCACATGTATTTTTTTCTTTCAACCTTGACGTTGATGTTTCATAGACTTTTGTCAATCTTTATTTAATTGCCAATCTTTAATAGATAATGAATTTAATAAAAACTCGAATTTTCCTTTTTAAGGTCAAGAATCGATTCACCTTGAGATCCAAATGGAAAGAATCGATTCAAAAGATCGATTTTTTGAATAAAAGAATTGATTTTTTTAAAAATCGAATCGGAATCGAACATCCCCAATTTAAAGTATCTATAGCGGGATAAATACCTTTTTTGGAACGCATGCATTTGAAGTATTTTTTTTCTTAAAATACCATATATTGAGGGTATCACATAGAAAATTTCCAAAAAATCTTAAAAACTGAAAGAGTTACAATTTTTTAAGTACAAAACCGGCTTTTTTAAAGTCTTTCTTTTCAAGATTTTTTTTTCATGTAAATATATAAAAAAAAAACAATTGTTTCATATGCTGAAATGCTTAAGGATAATTCCTATACTTTTAAATTAGTAATGTGTCGCAGGATTAAGGACCCGAAGACTCTTAATTTGATGGGCTTATTGTGTCAGCAGCATTATATTGTAGTGGAGATGATTTCTGGTACAGAAATAAATGGCAGTACTTAAAATGCGCCGTTTCGAGTCCCAACAAAAAATATTGTTAATAAATTATAAGAAAAATAGCCTCAACTAAATAATTATTCGTTAATTCCCTTGTTAGTTAGAGTGATAATTTTTATGGTAGTGACTTTTTTTTTAATCTGTAAAATTTAGGCCTTTCAATGTACCTCAATTCAAGTTAGAATGCTGGTTTCTATAGGAAAAAATTTAATCCACCAAAAAACCGAACAATAATGTGATGGGAGAAATTAATTTTTGATTCGAATGATTCTCTTCATAATGGGTGGGGGTCGAAGAGTCGACTAACCAATATTTCGAACGGCCGAAATCCCGAATTTCACGATTACGAGCGTTCGAATAACGAAGCGCGGAAATCCCGAACGCCAGAAAAGCGAAAGCCGAGAGCGCCGCTCCATGCGTAAGAGAGAGAGAGATGCGCCTCCTCTCTCTCTTACGCATGGGGCGGCTCTCTCGACTTTCTCTTTTCTGGCGATCGGGATTTCGGCGCTTCGTTATTCTAACGCTCGTAATCGTAAAATTCGGGATTTCGGCCGTTCGAAATATTGGTTAGTCGACTCTTCGACCCCCATCCTTCATAATCTTCGAAATTTTTCATTAGTTTCATTTTCCACTAAATCCATCAAATTTGATTTTAAGGCGAATGATTATTCGTTTTGAAATAAAAATTGAATAGTTTACATGAAATCCAAACAATTTTCTCCTCGGCAATGAATTAACGAATTTTCGACTTTTTTCTTTTCAAAAACGCAATTTCAGAGACTTGGACAAGATGAAGGACGGTATTGGCGAGAAATTAGGAATCTTCACGTATCTGATGGTATCTTTCATATCGTCGATAATAGTCTCGTTCGTCTACGGTTGGAAATTGACCCTGGTCGTGCTGAGTTGTGCACCGATAATCGTAATTGCAACGGCGGTCGTCGCCAAAGTGCAGAGTTCATTGACGGCCCAGGAATTATCGGCTTACGGACAGGCCGGAAGTGTCGCCGAGGAGGTTTTGGGAGCGATACGTACGGTGATCGCATTTGGCGGTGAAAAGGTCGAAGTTCAGCGTTACGCCAAGAAGCTCGTACCCGCCGAAACAACGGGTGTAAAGCGTGGGTTTTGGTCGGGAATCGGTGGTGGCGTCATGTGGTTCATCATTTATCTGAGTTACGCGCTGGCATTTTGGTACGGCGTAGAATTGATCCTCGAGGATCGTCCAAATGAGGTCAAGGCCTATACTCCGGCTGTACTGGTCATCGTATTTTTCGGTGTTCTCGCCGGTGCCCAAAATATGGGTCTTACGTCGCCGCATCTTGAGGCCTTCGCCGTTGCGAGAGGTTCAGCGGCTGCCATATTCCAGGTCCTCGACCGAGTGCCAACGATCGATAGTCTTAGCAAAGACGGCCAAAAGCTCAAAACCGTAAACGGTGACATAGAATTCAAAGACGTGCACTTTCGTTATCCAGCTCGAAAAGACGTGCGAGTTCTTCAGGGCCTTAATCTGAAGATTAAACACGGCGAGACCGTGGCACTCGTTGGAGGATCCGGTTGCGGCAAGTCGACCTGCCTACAACTCATACAGAGACTCTACGATCCACTTCAGGGACAGGTGAGTCATTGTTGTTTTATTTATTGGTAATCGTCAAGCTGGATCCTTGTTTTTCATGTACCGCACGTTTTTTCATCCTTGTAATAGTTAGAAATTCGGAGGAGCGTTATTTGTGGCTTCAGGGCCAATTCGAGTGAGAGACGGTTGATTTTTGTTTGCGTTTGGTTGGTATTTTTAATTTGCTTGTCAGTTTCATTGCATTTTATCAATTTTTTTGCCAAGGATAACTGTACTTTGGTACCGTTATTGATGGCAGCATTTTTTTCATTTTTTTTTTTTTTTGAAATCATACTTTGAATTCTTTGCCCTGCAATGATACTCATATTTTTTCAATAATGACGAAAAATTGGTTTATTTTTATGACGGTTTATCCGAAATGCAAACAATATTGGTTTTCCTTCTTTAGATTCAATGGATCGTTGAAATACCGTGCCATAAAAGGTCAGATATTCTGAACAAAATTGCAATCGCAAAAATGGTAACTTTTTCCCCAAACGCAATTTGCTGCTTCATCGATATTTTTTCGAAATGCATCCTTAAAATTTTTCGTGTCTTGAAGGATTGAAATGAATGAAATATGAAAGAGGAGTGATAAATTGATCGATCTTCAGAATTTTCTCACGCAAAAATGGTCCCCCTTTTTCCCCATGAATCATTTTACCTTTTTTAAAAATTTATTTCTGGAATGCAGTCTTAACCCTTACTTGACACAATGGGGGACAAAACACCCCAGGCCTAAATTTCCTTAATTTTAAATACCTAAATTTAGAAAAATGAGATCCACAGCGAGATCCTTGATCCTAATCAAGGTTATAGCATCACTCTAAGGATCAAATTTTGAGATCTTAAGATCTATCTTAAGATCAACCTTAAGATTAAACTTGAGATCAAATTTTTCATCGAACTTAAGATTAAACTTAGGATCCAATTTAAGACGAATCCTAAGTTTAAACTTAAGTGTCATTATAAGTTTATGCTCGAGTTCACACTTAAGTGCGAACTTTAGACCGATCTCAAGTTCAAGCTTAAATTTGGTTTGAAGTTTGATCTTAAGATCCATCTTGACCTTGAACTTATATAAGTTCGCTCGAACTTAATATTTTGATAAGTAATGTCAAAATTTTATATTAATGTATGAGTGCAGAAATAAAACACGGTCGAGGGAGTTCGATCGAACTTAAGTTCAAGCTCAAGATAGATCTTAAGATCAAACTTGAAACCAAGTCTATGTTTGAACTTAAGATCGATCTGAAGTTTGCACTAAAGTTTGAACTCAAGTATGAAGTTATTTGGGTTAAGAGAAGTAAGTGCCAAGTAAGGTCGAGTGCGACAATTCTATAAAAAAATGTTCCCTGTTATATTATTTTACTGCTACTATTTTTTTTCTTGTAGTGTTATATATTAAGCAAACTAAGTTAAATTTTCAATCATTTTTATCGAAAAATAAAAAAGTTATGATTTTTTTCGCAAAAGTTGTAATTTTTCAGTTTTTTTTTTATATTTAAATTTTTTTATCATATTTAACTTTGATATTTCACTATAAATCCTGTACAACTTTGGAAAGCAACCTCTCAAGAAGTTCTAAAAAAATTTGCAAGTCAAAATATTGAATGATACATTTTTTATAAGAATTTTTATCGCTGGGGTACAAAACGACCCGTCTGTCGAGTACGTTATTCTGCAGAAGTGTGTCAAGTAAGGAAGATTTTTGTCCCAAAACGCTATACGAATCACTCGCACCTAAAAAGAAGTATAAAATTGATGCAGCTATTGAATGTTATGAAATTTACTTCACAAAAACGATGATTCAAAAATAATTTTCACGGTTGTTTTATTTTTATTTTTACGTTACCAAGATCCTTTACCGCGAACCATTAAAATGACACGAATCTCACTCGTGGGTCACAAGCACATACCCACAAACTCTGGCTGATGTTGGAGAGGGCAAAAGTTTTTAACGGAGGTGTCCCGGGAGTCGTGAACGAAGGCTCGAGGAGGACCTTTACGAGAGTAAACGCCCGAGCGAGAGTTCGCGCTCCCGCGTTTGCAATGATGGGCCGCGGTTAACGGGGTGAGGAAGCATATCACTGTCGCTCACTGCCGTTTGTTTACGTCTATGGAGGTCGTAACGAGACCGGGGTCGTGCAACGCTGCGGCAGCTCTCCCGTTTATACTTTGCCATTTTATTCCATCCTCTTTTCTCTCGTTCGAACTGAACCACATATTTTCGCACATTTTACGATCTCGTAGATTCGAGGACCGAAAAAACCACCTCTTCACGCCTCTCTTCCTCGCGATAAATCGAAAAATGTTGCCTGCAATACGGCGTTTGTCGTTTCCCAAGATTATACCTCGAACGTCGGTAAAACAGGAAATGATGATTTTCTTCAGATAAAAAATGAAAAAAAAAATCTTTCAATACCAGTAGAAATAGTCTCGAGCTTGAAAGCTTCTCAAAACGATGATGTTTTTGGCCTTAGCTTTGTATTATATCGAGAGGTTATCGCGGTAAGAAAGCGAAATAAGAGCGCCGAGCTTTGGGGACGCTAGCGCCAGGTAGCGCGCGCGTCCGCCTCATTCTGCTTTCTCTCCATCTCTCACTCATCGACTAACGTCTCGAAACTCGAATTTCGGTTAGCGTTGCACTCTCAAAATCCCTCTAAAAACTCCTGAAACCTTTCGAACGAGCGGTAGCTTCACTTAGTCAAATAAAAAATGCAATTTCCATTCCGGCTGTTTGAAACACGAAAAACGCAGGTACATCTTGACGGGGTTGACATATCGAAACTAAATGTCGCTTGGATGAGATCGCATATCGGCGTAGTCGGCCAAGAGCCAGTTCTATTCGACACCACGATACGGGAGAATATACGTTACGGAAATGATAGCGTTACCGAGGAGGAGATGATCAAAGCGGCAAAGGAAGCTAACGCTCACGACTTTATCAGCAAACTGCCTGAGGTAACGTATCTCATCGATAATATCTATACACACATATATGTAAATTATAATAGGGTGGCCTAAAAAAAAGTCGTCCTCAAATCACCTTTCCAAATCCTTCCTCATCGAGCCTTTTTGTACCTTTTCTATGAAGGATCCTTTCGCAGGGTTGCCAGTGAGTCACTAGTGTCACTATTGGTTACTATTTTGAAATCGTGTCACTTTTCTCACTATTTTCGGAATTTGGTCAATATTGTCACTATTTCAGAGCTTAGAAGTGGTTGGTATAGTGGTGACTGTTAAAATAGGGGACAAATTTGTACCTCGACTCGCTTCACTACGGCAATCTCGCATAGGGGACAAATTTGTCCCGCACGGAATCACTTTCAATACACCGTGTTCTTTTTGATGTGCCTTTTTTAAAGAGGTGGTTCTACCTGAAATTTTGGAATCGGCAAATCTGAAGTAGAGTTATGAGCACCTGAAATTTCGCGATTTTGAAGTTTTTGAAAATGGGGCAACAATTGAACGAAGAAGGTTTTTGATGAAATTTCTTAGAAATTTCGATTTTTTGGGAAAGCTATTGGTAAATTCGTGTTCAGGGGAAAAAAATACATCAATATGAGGTTTGAAAAAGAGAAAAATTGAAAAAATTGTTGTTTCGCATTTTGGCCAAAATTGGATCTGTTCACTAAAATGGCTGTAGCTTTTTTTCTAGATGGAATTCCGGTTTCGACTTGAACTCATTCTTTCTGGGATTGTTGAAGCTTCAAAATGCCGCTTGGTTCATCCAATTCGGATGATTTTCAATTTTTTTGCAGATTTTTAAAGTTTGATCACCGATTTTCGTAAATTTTTGAAGGCACACCCCTTTCCGTTTTTTTTCGGCCATTTTCAAACTGCTCTCATTTCGACAAAAATTTAGTTATCGGGATGAACCAAATGCCATTCTCTAGGTTCAGTGGCACCCTTTAAGTACGAAAAAGAAATTTTAGAATCGGTCAAATAAAAATAAAGTTATGAGCATTTGAAACTTCGCTATTTTGAGGTTTTTGAAAATTGGGCCGAAATTGAGCAAAAAAATTTTTTCTTTTTTTATCGTCTTCAAACCTTATTTCGATGGGAAATTCACCGCTTATTGCAAATCACGCAGAGTTTAGGTCGAAAAAAATGTCTCGTGAGAAAAAGCAAGGAAAAACTAAAAAAAATATATTTCAATACATCGTGTTCTTTTTTGTATGCTTTTTTTTTGTTTGGCCTTAGATTGTTATAAATCTATGGCAAATACGTCGTACAATTAATTTTTTTTCATATGGTATCACTAAAATGACAAATTTGAAGGAAAAAGAAAATAAAAGTCACTTTCAAGTTTGTCTTGTCTCGTTCTTCATTTACGTCCCATTTTCTGCAAATTTCTCATGGAAATACTGCAAATGAGCTCTGAAATGGTGAAACAAAATACGACTAGCTTTCACAAAAAATTCTAAATTGGTTGAGAAAATGTCACTATTTTGTCACTATTTAGACGAAAAAGTCACTATTATATCACTATTTCCGTGAAAGATAAGTCACTATTCTACTATTTTTGACCCTCTGAATCGCTGGCAACACAGTTCTTCCAAAAATGTCAATATTTTTATTTTTGAAGAAAAATAATTTATTTTCGATTGTGAATTCCATGAAAGCTTTATCGAATGAATCAACAGACTCGAAATTTCAGCAGTCTCAATTTTTTTTAAATCTAACTATGCATTTAAATTAATAATTAATCCCAAAGATAGAGAGGAGATAATTAATCCCAAACATATTTGATAAACGTTATTTAAAAAAGTGCATTTGAATAGGGCAAATTCCTTGCCTATGAATTTATTTTTTTCTTGGGCATGTGGAAAATTTCCAACAATTTTTACCATATTCCCAGTCTTGTTTTGTTTTTTTTCTTGCCAATATTAATTATAATCACATTGCGTTTATAACGGGAAAATGAAAGTTATTATCATTGTCCGTTAAAGCCCTTCGTCACTCGAGGGCTTTTGGGTAAACCCGACATGCTAATCTCAACGATGATACGAATTATGTGACGATGGGGCTTGCACACATGTGCTGCATGGGTGAGAGTAATTGGGTGTTAGTAAGGAGCGCGCTGTCGACGAATATCAGGGAAATGCACGTTCGAGCAAAACCAATACACCAGGAGGCTCGTAATGTGACATGTGGGGTAATTCCAGTAACGATAGAATGTCATTGAGGAAAAAGCTTCGAATCAATATCTTCGATAAATAAAAAAAAAATGCTCTAAAAAATTATTCAAAGAAAATCGCATTAAAATTAAAAGGACTCAAAAAAAGAAAAGAAGGATTTCCCAAAAAATGTCCCTTAAAATATACCGCAAATCAATAATGAGAACTGCACATTTATTCTGCCTCAATTCACCTGAATATTTTTTTGGTTATATTTTTTTCAATAAAAAGTAATGAAAAATAAAATTGAACAGTAAAGATAAAGTTTCAGGTAAACTATTCTCTAGATAATTTATAAAATCGGTCTTAGTATTAATTCTGTATCAAATATATTCCTACATTCCAGCATTCCAGTAATTTCAGCAGAGATAGAATGTCATTGAGGAGGAAAAAGCTTCGTATCAGTATCGTCAACAAATAAAAAAAATACTCTAAAAAATTATTCAAAGAAAATCGCATTTCAATTGAAGGCACTCAAAAATAGAAAAAAAGGATTTCCCAAGAAATTTCCCTTAAAATATACCGCAAATCAATGAGGAGAAGTGCCCATTTATTGGGTGGGGTACAAAAATTCGACGGACAAATATTTCGAAGGTCCGAAAGTTCGAATTTCACGATTACGAACGTTCGAATAGCGAAGGGCCGAAAGTTCAAACGCCAGAAAAGCGAAAGGCGAAAGAGCCGCTCACGCGGGCCCCATGCGTAAGAGAGAGAGGAGGCGCATCGCTCTCTTTCTTACGCATGGGGCCCGCGTGAGCGGCTCTCTCGCCTTTCGCTTTTCTGGCGTTCGAACTTTCGGCCCTTTGCTATTCGAACGTTCGTAATCATGAAATTCGAACTTTCGGACCTTCGAAATATTTGTCCGTCGAATTTTTGTACCCCACCCCATTTATTGACCTGAGCATTTTTTTGGTTATAATTTTTTCAATAAAAATAATAAATAATATTTAACAGAATAGATAAAATTTCGACTCTGTATTAAATAATCTCTACATTTTCTCATCCTGATTTTCACAAATCTCTTAAAATGCATAATTATGAATCAGTGAATGGATTGAATGAAATACTGAGGTTATAAAAATAATCTCATATATCACGACGGGGATTTTAATAGTCGAGATAATTCATTTCTTCCGATATTATTAATCAAAATTCTACGGTTAACTTGAGCGAATTTCCCATTTTAAGCCGGGCAAATCTTGCACGAAAAGGCTTGCCTCCGAGGTATTAGCCGGGGACAATTGTCGTGCCGATAACCCTTTAACCACAATCCTCATTTTGTCCTACCTACTAGATATGGGGCGTTCCACACCAAATCGGAAACCATTTAGCTTCAGAATCTCCGATTTTATTGAAATTTTTTTATGTTTTAGTTTAAGTTGAAAGAGGCTTCCATGTTTTTTTTCAATTTTTTTCGTCGAACCGTGTTCAAGATACCGATTTTTCGAAAATTACGTTACTTTTTAAATGTCCATAACATAGCGAAAAAAATAGCGTCCGTAGTTATCCCATGATCTAGGCTTAAAAGTTGTGGAATGAGTGACAGTTCTTTACAACATTTTTTTAAGAAAATCGATCAGTACGTGTATTTTGTAAATCAGCAATTTATATTTAACACTTGAAAATCTTATAGAAATACGGTTTGAACATTTTTTATCAATATTCTTTTTCAAAAGTACGTTTAAAAAAAAAGGGACGTAATTTTTGAAAAATCGATATCTTGAAAAAAGTTCGACAAAAAAAATGAAAAAATCATGGAAGCATCTTCGAACCAATACGAAAACATAATAAATGTTCAAAAAAATCAGAAATGCAAAGGCTAAGCGGTGTTCGATTTGGCGTAGAACGCCCCATATAATGTAGTACATAGGACAAAATTAAGATACATATATATAAGTATATTATATACCGCTGTTACGATTTTGGATTACGAGTGTGCACCTCGCGAGAGAGAGATAATTCTCACGGATCTACAATCCCATTCATGAAGGAAAAGCTCACCTCTGCCGGTTATATGTGTATATATATATTGTACTGCTCTTTCGACCGCCATGACATGGCTCGGTTGACGATCTCATCACGGTTCGTCGAAGTTTCCTCGTTCTACTTCCTCCCTATCTTTCTGTCTCTGTCTCTATCTCTCTTTCTATGAATAGTTTCATTTTTACATGCCAAGCTAATCGCGAAAGACCAGCTAAACGTATCTCTCGTAATCCAGAATGCAAGACCACAGAGGTCTGAATTATTCTCCAGACTAAAGATAAAATGTGAATATTCTACGAAAAGGTTCACTTTCAAAGTTTTCATGGAATTGTACATTTAAAGTTTTGGTATTTTTTTCATGTACAATCTTGATGTTGGGATTCACCTTCATCCTGACGTCATTGAACCTTGTCACTGGACGCTTTCATTGAACCTTGTCATTGGACCTCGTCATTGGACCTCGTCATTGGACCTTGTCATTGGACCTTGTCATTGGACCTTGTCATTGGTCCTTGTCATTGAAACTTATCATTGAACCTTGTCATTCGACCTTGTCATTGGACCTTGTCATTGGACTTTTTCATTGGATCTTGTCATTGGACCTTGTCATTGGACCTTGTCATTGGACCTTGTCATTGGACCTTGTCATTGGACCTTGTCATTGGACCTTGTCATTGGACCTTGTCATTGGACCTTGCCATTGGACCTTGTCATTGGACCTTGTCATTGGACCTTGTCATTGGACCTTGTCATTGGACCTTGTCATTGGACCTTGTCATTGGACCTTGTCATTGGACCTTGTCATTGAACCTTGTCACTGGACATTGTCATTGGACATTGTCATTGGACATTGTCATTGGATCTTGTCATTGGATCTTGTCATTGGACCTTGTCATCGGACCTTGTCATTGGACCTTGTCATTGAACCTTGCCATTGGACCTTGTCACTGGACCTTGTCACTGGACCTTGTTACTGAACCTTGTCACTGGACCTTGTCACTGGACCTTGTCATTGGACCTTGTCATTGGACCTTCTCATTGGAACTTATCATTGGACCTTGTCACTGGACCTTGTCATTGGACCTTGTCATTGGACCATGTCATTGGACCTTGTCATTGGACCTTGTCATTGGACCTTGTCATTGGACCTTGTCATTGGACCTTGTCATTGGACCTTGTCATTGGACCTTGTCATTGGACCTTGTCATTGGACCTTGTCATTGGACCTTGTCATTAGACCTTGTCATTGGACCTTGTCATTGGACCTTGTCATTGGACCTTGTCATTAGACCTTGTCATTGGACCTTGTCATTGGACCTTGTCATTGGACCTTGTCATTGGACCTTGTCATTGGACCTTGTCATTGGACCTTGTCATTGGACCTTGTCATTGGACCTTGTCATTGCAATTGTCATTGGACCTTGTCATTGGAACTGTTCATTGGACCTTGTCATTGGAACTTGTCATTGGACCTTGCCATTGGACCTTGTCATTGGACCTTGCCATTGGACCTTGTCATTGGACCTTGTCATTGGACCTTGCCATTGGACCTTGTCACTGGACCTTGTCACTGGACCTTGTTACTGAACCTTGTCACTGGACCTTGTCACTGGACCTTGTCACTGGACCTTGTCATTGGACCTTGTCATTGGACCTTCTCATTGGAACTTATCATTGGACCTTGTCACTGGACCTTGTCATTGGACCTTGTCATTGGATCTTGTCATTGGACCTTGTCATTGGACCTTGTCATTGGACCTTGTCATTGGACCTTGTCATTGGACCTTGTCATTGGACCTTGTCATTGGACCTTGTCATTGGACCTTGTCATTGGACCTTGTCATTGGACCTTGTCATTGGACCTTGTCATTGGACCTTGTCATTGGACCTTGTCATTGGACCTTGTCATTGGACCTTGTCATTCGACCTTGTCATTCGACCTTGTCATTGGACCTTGTCATTCGACCTTGTCATTGGACCTTGTCATTGGACCTTGTCATTGGACCTTGTCATTGGACCTTGTCATTGGACCTTGTCATTGGACCTTGTCATTGGACCTTGTCATTGGACCTTGTCATTGGACCTTGTCATTGGACCTTGTCATTGGACCTTGTCATTGGACCTTGTCATTGGACCTTGTCATTGGACCTTGTCATTGGACCTTGTCATTGGACCTTGTCATTGGACCTTGTCATTGGACCTTGTCATTGGACCTTGTCATTGGACCTTGTCATTGGACCTTGTCATTGGACCTTGTCATTGGACCTTGTCATTGGACCTTGTCATTGGACCTTGTCATTGGACCTTGTCATTGCAATTGTCATTGGATCTTGTCATTGGAACTGTTCATTGGACCTTGTCATTGGAACTTGTCATTGGACCTTGCCATTGGACCTTGTCATTGGACCTTGCCATTGGACCTTGTCATTGGACCTTGCCATTGGACCTTGTCATTGGACCTTGTCATTGGACCTTGTCATTGGACCTTGTCATTGGACCTTGTCATTGGAACTTGTCATTGGACCTTGTCATTGGACCTTGTCATTGAACATTTTCATTGGACCTTGTCATTTGACCTTATCATTGGACCTTTTCATTGGACCTTGTCATTTGACCTTGTCATTGGAACTTGTCATTGGACCTTGTCATTGTCATTGGACATTTCCATTGGACCTTGCCATTGGACCTTGTCATATGACCTTGTCATTGCACCTTGTCATTGGACTTTGTCATTGGACTTTATCACTGGACCTTGTCCCTGGACCTTGTCATTGGACCTTGTCATTTGACCTTCCTTATTCATGGAAATTCACACTATAAACTTTTTCAAAAATTTTTAAATCAGGGTTACGACAGTCCGGTTGGCGAGCGAGGTTCACAATTGTCAGGTGGACAGAAGCAGAGAATCGCCATTGCTCGTGCTCTTGTAAGAAGACCAGCAATTCTCTTGCTCGACGAGGCAACATCGGCGCTTGACCTTCACAGCGAAGCGACTGTACAGAGAGCACTCGATGCCGCGGCAAAAGGACGTACAACCGTCGTCGTTACTCATCGTTTGTCAACCATCACCAATGCCGATAGAATCGTTTTTATCAAGGAAGGACAGGTCGTGGAGATGGGCACACACGAGGAACTCTTGGCACTTGGAAAACACTATCATGGATTGGTATCCGCGGACGCAGGTGCCGCAGCTAAAGGTACACTTGATAATTTTTTGTATCACGAAAAAAAAACTAAAATATATTAAAAACAACATTTTTTGGTGTTTCAAGGGTTTTCCTTTGTTTAAACATTTTTTAAATGATTTTTTAATCGAGTTAAATACATTTATGGACGGATGACTTATTGAACAATTTTCTGCAGCATAAAAAATAAAGAATTTTTTAAAGGATTATTGGAAACCCTTTTTCGCTTCAGGACACTCAGAAATATATTTATTTATCTTACAAAAAAAAATTCTAACGTTACTAGACAATACAGTTCTATGTATATAATAATAAAAATCTACTATCTATTAACGTAAAGCAGATTCTTCAGGAAAAATTTATTTATCTCCCAAAGATTTATTTATATCTCAAGATTTATTTATCTCACAAAAAAAAATTCTCACGTTACGACATAATACAGTTTTTTATACTTTAATATAAACGAAGAAAAAAATCTAGTATCTATTAGCGTGAAACAGATTCTTTAGGAAAAAAAATTGAATTTATTTTGTGGTATTTAAACTCTGTTCTGTTTTTTCTTGCAGCTAAAGCCACGGTAGCGGCAGCGAAAACAGTAACAGCAGCTAAACCGAAACCCAAACCACCACTCAAGAAACAATTTTCCACCCTTTCGATGCACTCACATCGTTTGTCACTGGCCGGAGGATCGACGACTTCCGAGGAAGAACTCGAGGAACATGAGAAACCATACGACGCACCTATGATGAGGATATTTGGTTTGAACAAACCCGAATGGCCGTACAATATTGTTGGTGAGTGGACATTGTTAATAATACAGAAAAATACAAAAAAAAGTCATGAACGATTCTAATCTTCGCCAATTTTTTGGAATAAGAAAACGTTTGCATCTTTCAAAATTTTTTTTTTTATTATCAATGCGTATGGTTAAAAGATACAGAATAATAATTGCGTGAGAAGAATTCGAATTATTCGAATTATCTGTCCAGAAATAAAATTTTTTGATAAAATCAATGTTATAATTTTTTTCTTCAATCGATAAAAAAAATATATATTTTTACCATTCTTTTTTTATAACATATTTATTCATATTTTGACCATAAACAAAAAAATGTTGAAGAAAAAAAATTAAAATTAAATAAGTTATAAGCTGGCAAGCTTATGAGGTTAAAAAAGGGTTGTGCTGGATGACATCATTGCAACCCTTCTAGTTATTTGATACAATATTTAAGAAAAGATTCTTAATTAGTAAGAATATCATTAAATCCCCTACCTCAGAAAAAACGAAAAAAATATCGCAAAATGGCAGCTGTCTTTTCGACTCTTTTTTTTTCATAGCTTTTAATTTTTTTAAGATAGTTAGACAAAAAAATTAATTCACAAGTGGTAGGAGCGATAGAGACTTACATATTGAAGATTGGTGAAAAATTTCAAGTAAATCGATTGAGTAGAACTTGAGATATCATGTCAGCAGTATTTAGAAAAGTAGTTATGAGAAAAACGTCCTTAGATCGATTTGGGCGTTATGGGCGTAGTTGCTAGGTCACTAAAATAGCCATAACTCCGTAAATTATTGGCCCGTGTAAAAAAAAATTAGTCTATATTAAGTCTACAATTAGTCTCTCACGTAGTCTACGAAAAGTCTCTCTAATGAAACAATATAGACTTCGGAGATAGACTTTTCAAGAGAATTTACATTCCACAATAAGTGTCTCATAAGTCTATATACTAATAAGTCTATATTCAAATACACCAATAAATCTATATGAACGTGAATTCATAACCCGCTCTCATTTAGACTGTCAAAAGTCATTTTTTTAAAATATGAATATCGACTTATGAGTATAAGTCGATATTTATATAGACTTATAAGTCTACATCAATATATAGATTTGGGTTGGGACTTCACAACTTAATGAGAATTCATGAATCGAACTTATTTTGTTGACCAAAAGTCTTTTAAAAGTCTCTTTTTTAGAATAAATACAAATGATATCTGTATTTATTCGTCGCAAATTTAATTCCAGAATTCCTAACCCCTCATAAGTTAAGTGACCCCTCATAACTTAATTCCAGGATTCCTGACCCCTCATAAGTTAAGTGACCCCTCATAACTTAATTTCAGAGCCCCTATCCCCTTTTAACTTATGAGGGGTCAGAAATTCTGGAATTAAGTTATCAGGGGTCAGGAGTCCTGGAATTAAATTATGAGCGGTCACTTTACTTATGAGGGGTCAGGAATCCTGGAATTAACTTATGAGGGGTCAGGAATCCTGGAATTCAGTTATGAGCGCTCACTTAACTTATAAGGGGTCAGGAATCCTGGAATTAAGTCATGAGGGGTCAGGAGTCCTGGAATTAAATTATGAGCGGTCACTTAACTTATGAGGAGTCAGGAATCCTGGAATTAACTTATGAGGGGTCAGGAATCCTGGAATTAAATTTGCGGCGAATAAATACAGATGTCATTTGTATTTATTCTAAAAGAGAGACTTTTGACTTTTGAGAGATAAAATAAGTTCGGTTAATGAATTCTCATTCAGTTGTGAAGTCCCGACCCCAAGTCTATATTGTGTAGACTTATAAGTCTACATAAATATCGACTGATACTCATAAGTCGATATTCATATTGAAAAAAATGATTTTTGAGAGCCTAAATAAGAACGGGTCATGAAAACGCCGATTCATTAACAGGAATATAAGTGTTCGTTGAATAAATGTAAACCTGACTCATAGTCCATCAAATGAAGAAAATTTCAACGTTAGTAAGAACCCTTAAGGTGCAGCGCTTCTCCCACGACGTCTCATTTTCTTCGTAACACTTTTCCGGACTGCTCAAGTGCGGCACATTTATTTTGTAGGTCCTTATTACGGAGTTACAGACCACTTTTTAAATTTAAGAACCAATTTGGGTTTCAAAAATTCAAAAAATGGCCTGTAGCTTCATAGTCAGGACCTAAAAAAAAAATGTACTACACTGAAGCAGCTCGGAAAAGTGTTAGGAATAAAATAAGATGTCGTAGGATAAGATCCGTCAAGCGGTTTGGTCAAGATCGTTCACAGCGTAGTGAAACTCAAAAATGGATTTATGAGAGAACCGCTGCACCTTAAGGGTTCCAACAAGGGTCAAAAATTTCTTCATTCGATACGTCAAATGATGGACCATTGCTCAGGTTTACACATACATAAAAATCGTCGTTCTGACCCCAACTCGACCCCCAGCATAAAACCCTGGCTGAAGGTGTCTCCACTTCAAAAAAAAAAAAAAATGTCAATTCATCGAAACCTGTATTTTCAAATGCTCCATCAGGTTGTCTAGCAGCGGCGGTAGTCGGTGCATCGTTTCCGGCATTCGCGGTGCTGTTCGGCGAGGTTTACTACGTTCTTGGTCTGGTCGACGAGGACGAGGTGCGCCATGAGACTGTGAACTTTGCGATACTGTTCATAATCGTCGGTGTGGTAACGGGTATCGGTACTTTTCTGCAAATGTACACATTCGGATTGGCCGGTGTGAGAATGACGACGCGTCTGAGGAGCACAACATTCGCGGCGATGCTGAAACAAGAGATGGGCTGGTACGACGAGGATTCCAACAGCGTTGGTGCCCTCTGCGCGCGTTTGTCATCAGACGCAGCAGCTGTTCAGGGTGCGACTGGAAGTCGAATTGGTGCTATACTTCAGGCATTATCGACCCTTGTACTGGGCATTGGCTTATCGATGTACTATTCGCCGGAAATGACACTTGTCTCGATAATATCGATACCGCTTGTTCTGGGAGCGGTTTTCTTCGAGGCAAGAATAATGAGCGGACAGGGAATGCAGGAGAAGAAGAAGATGGAATGCGCTACCAGGATAGCAATAGAGGCGATATCCAACATACGGACGGTCGCCAGTCTCGGCAAAGAGAGTGCCTTCCTTGATCGTTACTGCGTGGAATTGGCCCACGTTGCACAAGCAACGAGAACCCGCAACCGATTGCGAGGTCTTGTTTTCTCATGCGGACAAACAACCCCATACTTTGGTTACGCTCTCTCACTGTATTACGGTGGTTTCCTAGTGTCAAAAGGCAGCTTACCTTATCCGGATGTCATCAAAGTATCCGAGGCGTTGATCTTTGGCTCGTGGATGCTGGGACAGGCCCTCGCTTTTGCGCCTAATTTCAATACCGCCAAAATATCAGCTGGTCGGATCTTCCGTTTGCTGGATCGAGTGCCGGAAATCCTAACGCCACCGGAACTCGAAGCCAGGGACCGCGATTGGAAGGCCGATGGTCTCATACAATTTTCTAAAGTCGAATTTCATTATCCAACCCGTCCGGAATCCCAGATTTTGAGGGGCTTGAATCTCATCGTTAAACCTGGACAAATGGTCGCGCTGGTCGGTCAAAGTGGATGCGGCAAATCTACGTGTATACAATTGCTTCAGAGATTGTACGATCCTCTCTCCGGTAATGTCACCATGGATCGACGTGATATTTCCTCGGTTGCGCTACCAGCGCTCAGGGCTCAGCTCGGTGTCGTTGGACAAGAACCTGTACTGTTCGATCGCACGATCGCCGAAAATATCGGCTACGGTGACAATAATCGTCATGTCAGCATGGACGAGGTCATCGATGCTGCGAAAAAATCAAATATTCACAGTTTCGTCAGCTCATTGCCTCTGGTGAGTTTTTTTGGCTTTCTGTTTTTGAAATTGTTATTTTTTTTGTTAATTTAAGGCTATGCTAACTACCCTCTCTCTCTCTCTCTCTCTCTCTCTCTCTCTCTCTCTCTCTCTCTCTCTCTCTCTCTCTCTATTTAGACTTTAGAGAGAGGGTCTTTAGTCTCTTCTTGAGAGGGAGACAAAGGTCAACATACCCTCAAAATTTTTCTTAACACATTTATGTTAATAATGGATTGATAGAACAAAAAACAAATAGTGGAGCTGCATGCGCAATCAATATGCGCAAGTGGCCCCACTATTTTTTTTTATTGAGGCATTCCACGTCGAATCACGCGGTAATCGGCTTGACCCTCTCGGATTCTGATGTCCAATGAATTGTGGGTTTCATTTGGCCCAAAATATGGCCTCAAATTTTTAGAAATGTTTATTTCATTTTTAGGGGTTGCCCGAGCTAAAAAATCATTAAATTGAGGGAAAACATAAAGAGGGGTCTTTTTTAAATTAATTAAATTCTTTTACAAGAACTAGGGCCCAAAACAGATAAAAATATCTGTTAAATAAAATATCTGATAAATGACGAAAACGTCACAGTTCGATAGTGGGCTAAAAACAATTACTATTTTGTTTTGTATTTTAATTTTTTTAAAAATAATTTCTTATTTTAATTTTTTCTTGTAGTGGGAATAATAACAACAAAACTTATTTTTCTAGAGAAACTTGATTTTTTCTTCTTGGTTTAAGAGTGAAACGACAACATTTTTGGAAAATTTTAATAGCCCCGACGACCTGAAATAAAACGGATGATTCAAACACAATTTAAAAATTAAAAAAAAATAGTCATTATTTTTGGTCCATTATCGAACTATGACGAATATATCTATTTTGGTTCCTAGTTTCTGTGAAAAAATTTCATTATTTTGAAAAAGGCCCCTCTTTATGTTTCCCCTCAATCTAATGATTTTTCAGCTCGAGCCACCCCTAAAAGATGGAATAAAAATTTCCAAAAATTTGAGGTCATATTTTGGGTCAAACGAAACCCACAATTCATTGGACATCAAAATCCGAACTGGGCAGGCCGATGACCGCGTGATTTGACGTGGAGTGCCCCATTTACACGCATGAAAATGCGGGGGAAGGGGGTTTGTCCTGCCCTTAAATGTGACTAATGGATCTTGGAAAAATGGTCCTTGAGGATATTTATGTGCCATTGAATGCAAGTTGGATTTTATTTGAACATTTTTGATTTTTCAAAGATTTATACATTTTTTATTTTTCAAAACGAATACTTCTGAGATTTGGTATTAAGTTTCAAATTTTGTTTTGTGACGTTATTATTCCTTTAGGGTTTATGCTGAGATCGTTTGATTTAGAAGTAAAAATAATGCCATAATTGATTTTAAGCATTTTAAGGAGTACCAAAAAAATTGACTAAAAAAAATTTTGGGTCCCACAATTTTATATGAATTTAATTCCACTGAATGACGAATGGATCTTGGAAAAAATATCCTTCGAGAATATTTCCCCGCTATTAGTAACAAAAGTTGAAGCTTTTTGATTTTTTTTTGTTTCTGAACGAACATTCTGGGATTAACTATAGCACTTCTAATTTATTTTGATGTATGTATATTAGGGTGGTCCTTATTTAGGGCTGGGGCGAATTTTTTATCAGACGCCCCCCAAATTGACTGCAATTAGTCTAGATTGACCCGTATAGTAATGTGAATTTTTCCTGAAATAGTAGCACCAATGAACACTAAAATTTTGCAGTTACAGATTTTTTCAAAAATTATTACACTTAGAATAAAATATATCCTGAGAATATGGCTGAAACACTTGTATTTCAAATAGGGAAATCTACCCTCTTTTCGGGAGGGGTGAGGGTCTACATAAAAATCTGAAAAAATTAGGGTTTGATTTTGAATTATTTGGAGTCGATTTGGGGGGTGTTTTATAAAAAATTCGTCTCAGCTTTAAATAAGGCACACCCTAATGTATATATCGGATGTAAAATCGTAAGCTATTTTAAGGGTTCTAAGAAATAACATTAATCTCGTAGAAGAAAGGTTGGGTCCGCGATTTTTCCTAAATCTAAAATCACGTAATTACCAATGCATCTTAAAAAATGGCCTTTAAGGATATTTTTGGGTCAAAGGTGATAAAAGTTAGAAGTGTTTAGAATTTAATTTTATGGTTTTTTCATGGCTAATAAAAATTTCTTTTCATTCATTGGGATGATCAAAAAATATTTTTCGTCCTTCGCTTACTTCTTTCGTCATTGATTCCTATTTTATTTCCTGATCGATTTGAGGGTAAATTTTTTTTTCATTCTGAACTTTCTTCAAAGTTTCATTTGGAAATTAATTAAAACCAAATTTTATTCAATCTTCATTTTAAAAAATACAATTCTGTTGGAATTTTTTCTTTAGATACTATAATTTTTTTTTTTATGAATTTTGTCTTAAGGGGTACGACACGAGGCTCGGTAGCAAAGGAACTCAGCTTTCCGGTGGACAGAAGCAGCGTATAGCGATAGCCCGTGCTCTCGTGAGAAATCCCAGAATTTTGCTTCTCGACGAAGCGACCTCGGCCCTCGACACTCAGAGTGAAAAGGTAAGAATTCCTCAAGATCTCGCACTTTTTTGCACAATCGAAAGAACGGACAAACTGTGATAAAAAAGGCAACGAAAAACCAACGATTAAAACGTCGACGATCTCCCTACTTTTTTTTTCTTCCCAAACAATGAACCCGAGGTTTTTTTTCGTTCATCCCGAGAAAAAGGAAAAACAAAACGTGGTGACGTAAAGAGGAAAATCCAAATGACACAAGAGTCGTGATTATTTCGCTTCACATTTTTTTTTTTCATCTCGAACAATTCGAGTCTCCATTGTGCGTTACAAGTCCTCCAATTAAAAATATATCTCGGTCGGAAAATGGTTTCGTCGTTCGCAGAGAAAAAGAGAATTTTTTCATCCGAAAAACTTCTCCTCGAATAGAAAGGAAAATAGAACGGTATTCGAGAAAAACTAGGGCTTGCTCAATTTTGTTTGTCTCCCAAGCATTTATAGTCATGTAAATTGCACTTATACACTATCGTCCAAAAGTTTGAAATTTTGGCGCCCGACCCATACAAATTTTGTTGAACTTTTTTTCACATGAAAAACTTGTGGAGCTTCTATTTCGTTATTTGAAAAGTTTCGTACCATTTTTTTTCGCAAAAATATTCAATTTTTGGCAAAAAACGAACATATTTATAAAATGTAACGTAATTCTAAAACTATTGGGTTTTTGTGAAATCATTAGGAGGGTAAAAAGTTGCATACAATTATTCTGGGCTTAATGAAATTTTTTCAGAATTTTTCTACTAAATTTTTTTTATCGAGATTTTTTTCTGTCAACGACATATTTTTTTATTTGAAACAATCAGGTCCCTTACCTCATCTGCACGGCTTATTTATCGAGAAAATTCATTTACATGATTTTTTTATTACCGAAAAACCCCTCTAGATGAGGTAAGAGACCCGATTGTTTGAGATAAAAAAAAAATTGAATAAAAAAAATTCGAAGCAAAAAAAAAATTTGAAACAAAATTCTGAATAAATTTGATTGAATCCAGAACAATTGCATGCAACTTTTAACCCTCTTAGTGATTTCACAAAAACCCAGTAGTTTTAGAATTATGCTACATTTTATAAATATGGTCGTTTTTTGCCAAAAATTGAATATTTTTGCGAAAAAAAATCATACGAAACTTTTTAAAAAACTAAATTGAAGCTCATACTCCCCGCCAAAAGTTTGTGATGCGAAAAACTATTTCAAAAAAAATTTCATGGGTCTTGCGCCAAAATTTTAACGCAAAAAAAAATCGAAAAAAACGACCGTGTTTCGAAGGACGTACCGGGTTAAACAAAAATCGAAAATATTTTTTGGAAAAAGCAAAACGAAGCTGAATATATCCTTTTCAAAACGGCGCTCGTTAAATTGAAATATCTTCATTTTTGAAAGAGCAGTGAAACTTTTTGCGCGAAGCGGAATCGTGGCGAGTGTTTCCAAACTTTTGGACGATAGTGTACATAACATATATATCGCTGTGCAATTTTCATCAAACTGCCATTCGGAAAATACGATCGTCGGTTAAATGTCATTGGAATTGACATTGTCGTTTGGAAATTCGCGCGGAAAACGTTTCCTTCCGTATCGCGAACAAGAACGTCACGTTTTGGTAAATGTCACAAGGGAGCTTTTGTTACGTTTCGGGCTGTGCTAGAATCACGTTCCATACGCCCTTTTTTATTTTTACGAGTGTCTACCTGTATTCAAAGATCTATCTATATATATATGAGGCATTCTCCGTGAATTCCACTAATTTTTTTTTTTTACCCCCTCAGATCCGTCCCATAACTTGTCACAGTTTAGTCCCACTTGAAAGTAGTCTCTGCGATTTTTTTCAGATTTTTGAAGCGGTGAATTAAGGAGTTGCATACATTTTTTCGAATCCATATAGCTTAAAACGGAGAGGATGCACAAACAAAATATTCCTACAAAAAAATTATGTTTTTTCATCAACTACTGAATGCAATATGTGTCATATTTTTATTCGTGTTGCAAAGACTATTTTCTGCAAAAAAAAATGTATTAGTAATGTGTAGTATTAGTGGAACGTACAGAAAAATCCACAATACGGCTACTGATTTTTTTAACCCCGAAAAAAAATCAGTTGCCGTATTGTGGATTTTTCTGTACGTCCCACTAATACTATTAGAGATTGTATAAAATTGAAAGTAGAATCGGAGGTGCCTGACCGTGTGAAAAAAATTAATTTTTTTTTTTTTGCAGAAAATAGTCTTTGCAACACAAATAAAAATATAACACACATTGCATTCAGTAGTTGATGGAAAAACATAATTTTTTTGTAGAAATATTTTTTTTGTACATCCACTCCGTTTTAAGCTATGTGGATTCGAAAAAATAGAAAAAAATATATGCGACTCCTTAATTCACGGCTTAAAAAATCTGAAAAAAATCGCAGAGACTACTGTCAAGTGGGTCTAAACTGTGACGAGTTATGGGACGGATCTGAGTGGGTCGAAAAAAAAGTGGCGGAATTGACGGAGAATGCCTCATATGTATTTTATATACGTAGATAGCCACACGAATCCCGGTGCGGTGGGACTTTAACGACAATCGGAAATACCCGATAGCGCAATCATCTCCGGTGTGCGGAAGTGCAGTAAACTCTCCGATTTGAATTTCGATGTTTTCCTCTCTCACTCTCTTATTCCCTCTATGCGCGACTCGTTCGAACTAAACGGGTAGCAGAATGCTACTGTATATGTATAAGTCCCATCCTCATCGAATCCCTTCGATAAAGCTCCCCCGAAGTGAAATTGTCGTGAAGGATAATGGGCGCCTTCTGAGCTCGAGTCGTTTCACTTTGAATCACTCTCAAGTTTGGGAAATTTCAACCCTTCGGTCATGTCACGTACTTGATTTTCATCAAGCTGCACCTTGTGCGCTCGCCTATGCTGCCCCCTTTGCTATAAAGATCAAAAGTGTGGAAAAAGGACCATCATGGTAGTACTTTGAATAAAAAATATATGGGGTATTCCACGTGTAGCTCACCCAGAAAAAAGATCTAGTCGTAAGTACTATAATCGTTCATTTGATTATTATTTAGTTACTTTAAAGAAAATTTTCTTTCCATCCAATTTTGGGCGATATTTAATTCCACTATATTTATTTATTTGAATTCCCTGTCATCGAGAAACAGGCGTTGAAGAAAAATTCTATTCGTTGTTACTAAATATCTATTCACCCGTAATCTCATCCGATCATATCTGCAGATTTGTCAGTACCCCAAAAATCCGCCAGGTGGCTACCTCTCGCACAAGCGAACCTGCCTCTCGACGCCTATATCCTTTCCAAGCTCGTCTATGTTTGATATCCTTATTTTTCAGTATGGATATTTAATACATTGAACATTGCGGCAAAACGCAAGATGGTCGAATCCCCGAAAAGGATTCTCATAAAAAAGGGTCTTTTTTCTTTTCCCTTCTGTTAAAGAAAAGACAAAGCGTTACGAAATTGTAGACTTCATATGTGTAGCTATACATTCGAAGATTGAAATGGTTAAAAATATATATTGTGTAAATATAAAAAAAAATTATTTCATTTAAATACATATTTGTTCAGTTTGAAATAATATTTATTAATATTAAATAAAAATTCATTAGATCGCAATATATTTTCCTAGTAGGTCATTCAAAAAAAAAAATTTCGTTGACATGAATAGAGTTGTATTAGGCCGGTCTACAACTAAAAAAAATTATTTGGCTTGACTAGGATTTAGTTAAATGTACTAGATCTTTTTTCTGGGTGCGGGAGAGGATTTGGCCGCGGGTCTCAAAATGTTTCCTCCATCAATATATCGTCTTCTTATATCATATAAAAACATTTCCTGGTAATTATGGACCCCAACTGAGTCTGGGTTTTTGTTGAGTTCTAATCGAAAAATAAAAAAATAAAATATTTAACGTACCTTTAATTGTGCGTCTCTTAAGTGCCAATACAGCAAAATTAAAATCTGACCAGTGCTTTTTAACTGGAAAAAGCTCTCTTTTCAATAAAGCAAATGTAATATTAATCCGATATGTAAAAAAAAAAATTGACAGCCAAAGAAACTGAGAAAAAAAACCGTTTTAATTTTTTTTCGGCCCTCAGGGTCTACTGTATTTTATCAAAACAACATCGTAGAAACGTACGGTAAATTTTTCAGCTTGCCTCTATTTTTTGTTCACTGGCAATAAAATTAATAAGTTTTTTCTTGAACGAGTTCCGATGGAAAAGAAGCGTCGACTATTTATGGAGTAACTACACATTTAATTGCCAGTGAACAAAGAAAAGAGGCAAGCTGAAAATTTTACCGAACGTTTCTCACGTGTTGAACTATGTTCAGTAAAATTTTTGATAAAATTCAGTAGACTCTAAGGGCCGAAAAAAAATAAAAACGGGTTTTTTTCGTGGTTTTTTGGCCATACATTTTTCTTTACAAATCTTAGTAATATTCCATTAGCTTCATTGAAAAGAACGCTTTTTTCCGGTTGAAAAACGCTGGTCAGATTTAATTTTTGCTATATTGACACTTAAGGAACACACGATTAAAGGTATGTAAAATATTTAATTTTTTTATTTTTCGATTAGGACTGAACAAAAACCAAGTCTTAATTGGGGTTCATAACTACATGGAAATGTTTTTATATGATATAAGAAAACGATATATTAACGGACGAAAAATGTTGAGACCCGCGGCCAAAAACTGCCTCGCTACGCATAGAATACCCCATATATTAAAATTTTTCACATAGTGGGAAAAATCGAAGGTGACCTTTCGTGGTCTAAAAAAACATGGACTTGAAGTTATGAACGTTCAAATGAACGGAAAATCGAATAATTTATTCTTTTGAAGAACAGTTTTAAGGTCCTTTGACACTTTGGAAATAATTCTTCGAACATATTTCAATTTTTTGCTAATATTTTTGATAATAAAAAAAATGATTGTCCAGTTTTGGTTATGAAAAATAAGCCCCTCGAGCTCTAGAGGGAAAATTCAAATCCATCCTAATTCATTTTCATCAATTGGTTTTTGATAAGTTTTTTTTAAAAATCATTTGAAATGATACAAAAGGGGATTCAAAGTTTTTTGTCAACTCTTTCGCCCACCGAGTGATAAAAATCGCTTCCCAAAAGATTACAAGGTAGTTCCATGACCTAAAACTATTGATGAGTTGGAAATTATGTTATTTTAACCTTTACTTGACACACTTTTGCAGAATAACGTATTTGACACACTGGGGTCGTTTGTACCCCAGCGATAAAAATTCTTATAAAACATATACCATTTAATATTTTAACTTGCAATTTTTTTCAGAACTTCTTAAGGGGTTACTTTTCCGAGTTTTACAGAGTTTATAGTGAAATATTAAAGTTAAATGTGATAAAAAAATTTAATTATCCAAAAAAACTAAAAAAATGCCAACTTTTACGAAAAAAATCATAACTATTTGATTTTTCGACAAAAATGGTTGAAAATTTAACTGAATTTGCTTAATACATAGCACTACAAGAAAAAAATAGTAGTAGCAAAATAACACAACAGGAAAAAATTCGCACAAAATTTTCGCACTCGACCTTACTTGACCCACTGGGAGAGATTCGACTTTGGACGACTACTACATAAAAACTTATTGTCTTGGAGTGATGCTATGAGCTCGGAAGAGTAGTGTCACCCTCGAAATAATGACAGACGTCTCTACAGGTCCCATTTTTTTTTAACTCGATCAGGTTATCGTCTTTTTCGACACCTTCTCAGGGCATCGTGGGTCGCTAAAGACCCAAGGCATATTGGAACACGTAATTTGCAATGAAAAAATCTGATAAAATTCCTCAACACTCTCAAATACTTCTGCTATGAAAGCACAGCCTGTAGAAAAAAAATCGCTCGGGTCTCCAGCGACCCACAATAACCCAATCGGGTTAAATTTATGTACTTAAAATTAAAGAAATTTAGGCCTGGGTTGTTTTGTACTCCAGTGTGTCAAGTAAGGGTTAATTATTGAATTTTCGTTCTGGAAAAAATGTTATGTTTGTTTTTTAATCGCGAAACAAAAAAAAACAGGTCGTTCAAGCTGCACTGGACAAGGCAAAGGAGGGAAGAACATGCATAACCATAGCCCATCGTCTGGCAACAATAAGAAACGCGGACGTGATTTGTGTACTCGAAAAAGGCATGGTGGCGGAAATGGGAACTCACGATGACCTCATCGCAGCGGACGGTCTCTACGCTCATTTGCACGCTTTACAGGAAGCCGCGATGGAGTAATTCGTCGTCGTCTTCTTCGGTAACGGAAACCTCGTACGAATGTGCGAAAGTGAGATGCAGAGAGACAGAGAGAGAGAGAGAGAGAGAGAGAGAGAGAGAGAGAGAGAGAGAGAGAGAGAGAGAGAGAGAGAGAGAGAGAGAGAGAGAGAGAGAGAGAGAAAGAAAAAAAATAATAACGAATATTATAATAAAATGAGAATAGCGAAGCGGAGAATGAGCGAATGGAGAGGTTTTTGCGAGACCTTGGGGAAAAAAAATGTCTGAAAATGAGGAGTAGAAAAAAATTGGTGATTTATTATGCAGCATGAAAGTTGGTCTAAAATTTTAAACGGCTTGAACAAATTTGCGAGAACGAGAGTAAAAAATCGCTCAATCGACGATGAAAAAAATTTTATCGCACGAGTACGTAAAGTGCCTACTTTACGAACGCGCAGCGAAGCGAAGTGTACGTAAAGTAGGCATTTTACGCACGGAGTGAAATAATAGTATATTACGATACTAGTGCGATGAAACTTTTTCTGACGAGTGTGAGTTTGCAGCATGAGCCGAAGGCGAATGTTGCAATCACACGAGTTCAGAAAAAGTTTCTCGCACGAGTTTCGTACAAAATTTTATTGCACGAGTGCGGAGAGTGCCATTTTACGCACGGAGTGCAATAAAAAACTTTTTGAAATACTATTTTTGCTATTCAAAGTGGGATTTTCTCTCTCTCTCTCTCTCTCTCTCTCTCTCTTCTTTTTTTTCTATCTCTCTCTTTTTTGTTTTTTTTTGTGCGAGAATCATGACGTATGTACGTACGGCGGTACTTTATGATCTTTCTCTTTTTTTTTAGACGAATCCTTTTTTTAGATAATCCTCGATTAGTGCGCGTCTTTCCTCAATTCTTTTCTCCAACTTTGCCCATACATCTCGTATTGTCTGTATTGTGGTCCTCTCACCCTCCTCTTTAATATCGCTCCGAGATTTCATTACTATCTTTCTTTCCTTTCTTTTTATATAGAATGTTTATGTTTAGTTTGTACGAATAGCTTAGCGATATATTTAGAATAAATGAAATAAAATTATTATTCTTGAAACGAGAATTCAGCTCGAATTACAAAAAAAAAAACATAAAAAAATGATTGCTCATCTTGACTTCATTAAGGGATCATCACAGTGTAAGATTTTAAAAAAATCGATTTTTTTTCTGCATTATCCTAATTTGAACTATTTCGGTCGACAATTTTTTTTTTTTTAGACATTGACGATTGAATGAACGACATATTTTCATGCACTTGTAATTAGTTTTTTTTTGCATCGTCTCTTCTTCACGTATTTCGTGAAATTGCAATAAAATTGTGATTTCATCTCGATCGATTTTTAATCACATTAACCGTGCAATAAGCTGAGGAAAATAAAGTTGAGCATTTGTGTTCGCTGAAAGCTTTGCGCAAATTCGCTCTTCGACCGAGAAAATGTTCCATCAAAGCATCACGAAAAATATTTTGAACGATGGCACAGCACGAAAAATGGCATAAAATGCATGTACAGGGTGTCACAGAAGTAACGGGACGGCTGAATATTTCCTCAGCTAAGATATTTTTCAAAAAAGTCAAGGTCATGCTTGCAGTAACTTTTGACGAGGCGTCCAATAGTGACTTGAATTTTGACCTTGGCAATAACCTTCAAGGTTATTTCAAGGTCAACTTTTTATTTTCAAATAGATACACCCTTTGTTGACATCGGCAATCGGTAGAGTAGAAAATTTCACGTTCAAATATGTACTTGGGTCATAGGTACATTTGACCTTGAAGGTCCCCTAAAGTTAATTGAACTTCAAGAAGGTGTGGATACCTCTGGGAATAGAAGCTTTTCAAATGCTTTCGTAACAACCAAAATTGTCAATTTTAACCAGACGCATTTAGTAGTGACCTTGACAATGACCTTCAAGGTTATTTCAAGGTCAACTTTTGTTTTTTTAATGGAAACCTGTATTTGTTAGTTCTAAAATCAATAGAACCGACAGTTTTCCAGAATAAGTTTAATTTCGAACCTCAAAAATACAAATTTCCACTTTGAAAATAAGTTTACCTTGAAATAATTTTGAAGGTCATCGTCAAGGTCACTACTGAAGACCTTCAAGGTCACAATGTACCTATGACCTAAGTACATATTTGAACGTAAAATTTTCCTCTCTATCGATTGCCGATGTCAAAAAGGGGGTTTCCATTTGAAACAAAAGTTGACCTTGAAATAACCTTGAAGGTAACCGTCAAGGTCAAAATTAAGGTCACCACAGAATTCTCGTCAAAAGTTACTACAGGAATGACCTTGACCTTTTTGAAAAATATCTTAGCTGAGGAAATATTCAGCTTTCTCGTTACTTTTGTGACATCCTGTATATAACGAACCCAACGGGTTCAAGAAAGTTTCATAAAATTTGATACATCTTTATTTCTTGGTACTTCGATCCATCTGCTCCGAATTTTTTCTTTTGTTTCTTGAATTTTATTTCCAATTTCTCGCCAATTACTCTCACAATGAAATATAGAAAATTCCAAGGATCGATTTCTCAAAAAATTCACTTAAAAAAGAAATTTTACAGCAATCTTTGATTTTCAAAAAAAAAAAAAAAAAACAAATAACATATTTCGCAAAATTACGTGGGCAATGGAAAAGAGTGAAAATCGCGACGGATTTTTGCAGTTAGAATTAAACGAAAATTTTCCTCTTTCCCTCAACGTGAATTTCGCAGGTCAAAATAATATTCCCTCCTGACATGGCTCTTTTTTTTAATTTTTATCCAAAGTTCCAAAATTTCGTGCTGCGCTGCGTCGGATGATCAAACCTCGCTGGTCACACCTCAAAATAGTTCCAAGATGGTTACACTGGGTCAATTTGACCCGACCGACTTTTTTGATGGTTGTCAAAAAAAAAGTACCTATATCCTATTGACTTAAAAAAAATATAGGAATTATTTTGGAACATTTCAGTATATGAAACAATTGTTTTTTTTTTAAAGATAGACATGAAAAAAAAAAAATTATGAAAAAAAGACTCAAAAATTCGGCTTTTTACAAAAAAATTGTAACTCTTTCAGTTTTGAAGATTTTTCGGAAAAATTTGATATCTGAGCTCAAAGTGAGACCTCGGGTCAATTTGACCCGCGGTGACCAGCGAGGATTAACGATCACGTGAGAATTCTTCGTCTTTTTTTGTTTTTTTTGGACCGACTCTTTTCATTCGTTGGAAACTTTTGGTCGATCGTATCGGAATAAAAACAAGATGAATTATGTGCCTCGATTACAGATAATTCTGTAAAACGTACAATATGTGAGTTAGGAAATCATTTTTATACACGGGAAGCGATGAGGGCAAACTTTAATTGAGATTATTGAAAAGTAAAAAAAAAAAAAAAAATTGGACGGAAAAAAATGGCTTTCGAGTCACAAATATCATGTGTACATGTATAAATATTTTTTATTCGGGCGGTGAAGAACATTCGAAAATTTTCGTGACGAAAATTCAAAAGAAAATCGAGCGATTCATAATCGATTGAAAAGAAAAGCGAGCGATTAAAAAAAAAAAACAGTTAAAAAAAAACACGTCTTACGGCAACAAAAAAATATACGCAAATTCATTATATCTATAAAATTAATGTTTTCGTGATTAACGGGTCAATTTTACACCGGGAAAATTGTTCGTAATTTGTTGACCCACTTTTCACGTGACTTCGAAAACATTGTATTATTTTTATCAGCGATTGCCGCGAGTGAGAATTACAAAAATCACTTTTTTCGAATGAATAATTTTAAATTGAATTTCATTTTTTTGAAAAACAAAAAATCCAACTAAATTTTCTCTCAACTATTCATAGTTACTTGGTTGAAAAAATATTGCAAGTGATTTCGACATCGAAAATTTGCTTATACCTGATTAAAATATATCATACGAATAAATATACATTTTTAGGATAATAGCGTATAAATTACCGCTGTGCTTTATCGCAATGACAATACGTAAGTGATGAGAGTATATAACGCGTCATTATAATCAGCCGAAATTTTCGGTCAAATGTACGATATTTTCTGTGGTGATTAGCCGAGTTTTTGTTTTTTTAAAATTTTTTTATTATTTTTTTTTATAGAATTACAATTCACACGAGAGTTACGATTGTTTTTACAATAGATTATTTTTTAACAAAAATCATGTCGAATTCGGGTTCGACTCGAAGGTAAAGAGAAAAAAAATGGTTTCCCGATGTGTGAAAAAAAAAAATCCGAGAATAATGGCGCGAGCCAGAGGCCATTGTGTCAGAGCCTGCAGTGATACTAGCAGAATGATTTACTGCGTGGAGAAGTATTACTTTTTTTTTTGTTCGTTTTTTTGTCTCACATTATGATTGTTAAGCGCGTACAAAAGGGGAGAAATCATATACACCCATCATTTACGAGATAGATCATGATAATAAAATCATACATATATACATGCAAAATATATATATTATTGAAATATGAAGAATTTTTTAATTATTCCCGACACGATCGTTTGCAGGATCATCAATTTTTGAGTTACTCGGCGCAAAGGTAAGGTCCAAATATTTTTTTTCAAATATAAAAAAGGGTTACATGGGTTTCGAATATTAAAAAAGCACATCTTCTCTATTTTTTGAAAAATAAGATATAAATCATTTTATTCAAAGTTTTAAGGGGCTACTCTAGGATTTTCAAAAAATCGATTTTTTTGTTTGCTAAAAAGGTACCTTAGTATCGATAGATTACCTTCCAGACATATATCGCCATGAAAAAATAATTTTGTATTGCCAATTAAATGTATAATAAAGAGACTTTTTTGTAAATCCGATTTATTTTGTGGTTTCGCTGAAAAAAATCACGAAATATGCCCTTTTTTGGCCCGTAGAGTGGCTTAACCCTATTAGAGATGTTCGATTCTTTGGAAAGAATCGATCCTCTTATCGATTCTG